>CANIUD010000166.1:0-90000 GCA_947470075.1 Closterium sp. Yama58-4
AGGCTGGGGTGAACCAAACACGGATGGGGCACGCACTTATAAGGGGAAGCTGGGCAATCGGGTGCTTTGGGATCTGCACGAGAGCGGCAGGACGTGTACAGATCTATTGGCAGCTGCCGGCCCTGGCGTGGCATGGTGGGGGGCAGGCTGGAGAGGGGTCTGCATCCCAGGGGAGTGTGCAATGCCGTTGGAGGGGTTGGTGTGAAAGTGTCGGCCAGATCTGGGGAGACAGATTGGGCAACGGCACACCGGCGCTTAGGGCATGTGGCATGCTTTGCTGTGAAGCAGCTGGAGAAGGATGGAGCCGTTAAGGGTCTGAAGCTGAACGGACAGCCACCCGATGATGACAATGTGAAATCTGTTTGCTTTCAAAGTTCACCCGTTTCCCTTTCCATAGTGTGGCTGGCAGGAGCAAGAAGCCTTTGGAGCTGGTCCACATGGACTTGGTGGGGCCGCTGCCGGTTGCAAGGGCACAAGGGGGAGCGGTATTTTCTTACAATTGTGGATGACTGGAGCAGGCTGATGTGGGCGTATCCGCTGAAGCAGAAGGACCACGCCGCCTCCACGATACGGGACGATTGGCTGCCATTCGTGGAGAAGCAGGCGGAGTGTGTAGTGAAGCGGATTAGGACAGACCGGGGTGGTGAGTTCCTTGGAGCTGAAATGACGGCCTGGCTCAAGAAGCAGGGCATCCAGAGAGAGCTGACCACGGCTTATACCCCACAGTCCAATGGTGTAGCAGAACGGGCAAACTGGACCATTCTGGAGACAGCTAGGGCGCTGCTCATAGAATCTGGGCTGAGCAATTCTATGTGGCCTCATGCTGTCCGGCACGCCACTGTCGCTAGGAACAGGGTGCTCACCAAGGTTGGGGATGATCGTGGTGCCGTTGGAGAGGTGGCTTGGGAGGAAGCCGCCGGTGGACATGCTGAGGGTGTTCGGTTGCATGGCAGTCGCCCACGTCCCTAAGACCTACCGCAGTAAGTTGGGGGCGAGTGCAATCTGGTGTGTGCATTTGGGGCTGGCTGCTGAGAGCAAGGGATGGCTGCTGTGGGAACCATCCAAGGGTGTGTTGTTTGACAGCAGGGATGTAAAATTCATTGAGGGCATGATGTATGGGAGCTGGGAGAAACAGCCGGAGGCAAGGGTGTCCCAGCAGATGGAGCAGATCACCATGCAGCTGGACCTGACTCCTAGTGTGTGGGAGGAGGAAGAGGAGGCAGCTGCTGGAAATGGTGATGGAGAGAAGGTACAGGAGGCATCTGCTGGTGGAGAAAATGGTGTGGAAACTGGCGGCAGCACTAGTGGAGCTGCTGGACCCGAGGGAGGAGAGAAGCAGCAGGGAAAAACTAAGAAGCCGAAGGGTGTCGTTATGAAGGGATGGGAGACACCCGTCTCCAGGCCAGGACGTACCCGTATGGCTACTAAGAAGCTGACTGCAGGAACTGATGCAGCAGAGCAGCAGCTAGGGACCGAAGAGGCATTGCTGATTCTACCTCATGGCTATGACTCGGATGAGGAGGATGAGCCTGCGTACTGTTTTCTTGCCCCTGCACCAGAGGAACCAGCTAGCATGGAGGAGGCATTAGCTGGACCAGATAGGGACAAGTGGCTGGCTTCTAGGGATGCTGAGTACCAGAGTCTGCTGGAGAATAGGACATGGGATCTGGTGGTGCTGCCTGATGGGAAGAAAGCGATACAATGCAAGTGGGTGCTGAGGATCAAGACCGATGACAAGGGGCAGGTCACCATCTACAAGAGTAGGCTGGTGGCGAAGGGGTTTATGCAGAAGGAGAAGCAGGACTTCAACGAGATCTTTGCTCCCACTGCCAAACCCCCTACCCTCCGTGTCTTGTTGGCAGATGCAGCTGTTAGTGGAAAATTCATCATTCAGATGGATATTTCAACGGCATTCCTGAATGGGATTTTAGAGGAGGATGTGTACATGACGCAGCCGCCTGGGTATGAGGATGGTACGGGCAGGGTGTGCAAGCTCAACAAGTCCATCTACGGCTTGAAGCAGGCGCCACGCTGCTGGTACCAGAAGTTGGCAGCTGTTTTAGAGGAGATGGGATTAGGACAGCAGCTGTGATGAGAGCCTCTTTCTCAAGGGTGAGGGGGAGAAGCTGGTGCTGTTTCTGGTCTATGTGGACGACATTCTTCTCTTCAGCAGCAGCATGAAGGAGATCCAGAAAGTGCAGCAGCAACTGATGGAAAACTTCAAGTGCAAGAACCTTGGGGAGGTAAAGTACTACCTCGGGATGCACGTGGAGAGGGATCCAGATCACAGGTGGTTGAAGCTGCACCAGGAGAAGTTCATCAAGGAAGGAAGAGTATGGGGAGAAGTTGGGATTGAGAAGAGCGCAGGTTGCAACTCCCCTGCCAGCAGAATTCAAGCTTGTGAAGGCTGCGGAGGATGAAGGGGTTGAAGCTGAGGAGCAGCAGCAATTTCAGTCCTTGGTGGGCAGCCTCTTGTACGCAGCAGTTCACACGAGGCCCGACATCTCTTTCTCGGTTGGGCAGCTGGCTAGGGTGGTGCAGAATCCATCAGAGGAGCAGGTGGATGCAGCTGAGCGTGTGGTGAAGTACCTGAACTCTCACCCAAGCATTGGAGTTCAATACTCCGCATCTGCACAGGTGAAGCAGAAAGGGGTGGAGGTGCTGAAAGAGAAGGGGGAGAGGCTTGGAGAAGGCAAGCTATTTCTCACTTGCTTTACCGATGCTACATGGGCTTCTGAGAAGGAGGATTCCTCATCTGTGAGGATGGATACATCTGCGTAGTTGGGGGAGGACCTGTTAGTTGGAGGTCCAAGAAGCAGACGGAGACGGCACTCTCTTCCGTAGAATCAGAGTACATGGCGATGTTCCATGGGGTGAAAGAGGTGAGGTGGATTTGGCTGAGGAGGAGCTGTTAGAGGAGATTGGCCAGGAGCAGAAAGTTGCTACGCCGCTGTTTTGTGATAGCAAAGGGGCTCTTGGGATGGCCAGGAACGCTGTGCTTCATGGGCTGAACAAGCACATGCGTATCAAGTGGCACTGGCTGCGTAAGGAGGTGAAGAGGGGGACGGTGAATCCAATCTACATCAAGACTCACCAGCAGCCAGCAGACTTTCTCACCAAGAGGCTTGCGGATGAGCCTCATTGGCGTTGTGTGTGCATGAGTGGAATGAGCATGAACTAGCATGGAATGATGGGGATGCAGCCGGCAGGCTGAGGGGAAGTGTGTTGGGTGCAAATTCACATTGCACGACATCCTGCCGTCTGTTTGTACGAGTATGCGTGTGCGAATGCATTTGGGTGTGAATGGAATGTTCGTGTGTTTGTTTGCTTTCGCAATTTTCGCTTGATGCATTTGCAGGTACTCGCGCAATGTGCGCTTCGGCACAACATTGTACGCGCTATGAACAGTGCAAGCAGAAAGGACGAGCTTGCAAAGGAACCCAAGATGGAAGCTTTGCAGTTCGGTTGAGTTGATTGCGCAGATTCAGTTCTATCCAACTCGAAATTGTACTGTTTTGTTTGGTTAACTATAGTGTAGCAGGGAAGGCACTATAGGGGTACAATTTAGGTGAAGGTTGGATGTTGTTTGTCTGTATCTGCATGCTACAAGGCCAGGGGAAACCAGCGGAACCAGCATTTGGCTGGTTGGGCAAAGACAAAACAGGTTCTGTTTTTAGAACCTGAACCTGGTTGTTGTTTTCCCAGGTTGGAAAAACAGAACCAGAGGTTGTTTACCAACCTACCACCTGCTATTTTTTCCAGCCAGGTTGGTTCTGTTGCTTGGAATTTTTTGGGATCATCCCTGGTTGTTCCCAGGTTGATTCCCAAGGTCCTTGCTAGCTAGAACTATTTAATCCTTCTCTGTTTGTACCTGAATATAGTCAAATTGATTCAAGCGAATTCCTTCCTCGCTGGAATTTCGTTTCTGCGCTATTCGACGGCGGAATGCTACCCGAGTCAACGCTAGTATGCTAGCACTCCAACGCTAGGCAAACGCTGTCCGAGCCATAACTTAGTAATGGCAGAACTTTTCGCGAGGCAACTTGGCTCATTTTAAAGCTCTTGGAGCGAGCTTCGATATAGCGAATTCTCAGCTTAATCCGATCGACGGTCTGCACGGCACGCTGCGCGACGTTCAAGGTACTCTTGCTGTTTTGACTAAGTCCTTCTTGATCCCTCTCTCTACAAACTCGGACCCGAGGATAGGGGCTGGTCTTGTACCAGGCACCCAGGGACCCTTGGAGGTGACCCCGAGGAGAGGTTTTAAGTTTGATTAAGTCCTAATAGCTTGAGTTTATTAGGCCCTTACACCAACAATGCTGTTACTCTTGGCACCAACCATATGGGTAAGTAACGCACATTTACACATTGTAGCAACCATATGGGTATAACACTCTTATTCTTGGTACCAACCGTATGAGTAAGTAACGCACTGCTTTTATGTACCAATCATTTGGGTAAGTAACACATTTATAATTCTTGCCAACCCTATGGGTAAATAAGCATTTACTATTAGTACTATCCATATGGGTAAGCAACGCAGATACTCTTGGTACCAACCATATGAGTAAGTTATCACTTGGTACCAACCATATGTATAAATAACGGACCTTCTCTTTGTACCAACCATATGAGCCAACCATATGGGTAAGTAACGCACTACCACTATGTGCCAACCAAATGTTGTTGTAAGGGCCAATAAACTCAAGCTATTAGGCTTTAATCAAACTTAAAACCTCTCCTAAGAGTCATCTTCAAGGGTCCTTGGGTGCCTGTACAATAACAGCCCCTATCTTTGGGTCCGAGTCTGTAGAGAGAGGAGTCAAGGATGAATTAGAGTACCTTGTACATTGCGCAGCGTGCCGTGCAGATCATCGATCAGATTAAGCTGGGAATTTGCTAAATTGAATCTTTCTCCAAGATCTTTTAAATTAGCCAGGTTGCCTCGCAAAACGTTTTGCCATTACAATGTTATATTTCGGACAGCATTTGTGAGGATCTGGTTCAGGAAAGATGATTCTATTGAATGATTCACCTGGGTACAAGGCGAGGCTATATATAGGCTCGACACAAAGGCAGTAACCCGGGTGTTACTAGAAGGTTCCGCGGGTCGCGAAGCGTCCCGAATGGGTCCTTCCCGAATTCGGTAGAAGGCAATTCGGTGGCAACCGAAAAGCCTAGAATTCGGTGCACTCAACCTAGTTCGGTGCCTACAACTATAATAACTATAGTAAAGGCAACGAATCTAGGAAATCAAGCAAAAGCATGCAAGATAAAATAAAGCTAAGCTAGTAATAACATAATAAAGTCCAGGCAAGCTAGCAAAGCCAGCATAAGCCGTCGTACTCTCACAGATTGGCCCCTAGCGTTGTGGTGCTAGCGTACTAGCGTTGACTCGGGTAGCATTCCGTTGTTGAACGCGTAGAAACTAGAATTCCTGCATAGAAGAATTCGCTTGAATCGATTTGACTATATCCAAAGTACAAATAGAGAAGGAATACGTAGCTAGAGCTAGCAAGGACCTTGAGAATCAACCTGAGAACAACCAGGGATGATCCCAAATAATTCCAAGCAACAGAATCAACCTCCCTGGACAATATAGCAGGTCGTAGGTTGGTAAACAACCTTTGGTTCTGTTTTTCCAACCTGGGAAAACAACAACCAGGTTCAGGTCCTAAAAACAGAACCTGTTTTGTCTTTGCCCAACCAGCCAAATGATGGCTCCGCTGGTTTCCTATGCAGATACAAACAAAAACATCCAACCTTTACCTAAATTGTACCCCTTTGGAGCCAGCCTTGCTACACTATAGTCAACCAAACAAAACAATACAATTTCGAGTTGGATAGAACTGAATCTGTGCATTCAATCAACCGAACTGCAAAGCTTCCATCTTGGGTTCCTCTGCAAGCTCGTCCTTTCTGCTTGCACTATTCATAGCGCATACAATGTTGTGCCGAAGCGCACATTGCATGGGTACCTGCAAATGCTTCAAGCGAAAATTGCAAAAGCAAACCAACACGCAAACATTCCATTAAAAAAAAAAAACAAAAAAAAACAAAGAAAAAAACCACAAAAAGAAACATTCGTACGCGTATACTCGTACAAATCGACGGCAGGATGTCGTGCAATGTGAATTTGCACCCAACACACTCCCCCTCAGCCTGCCGGCTGCATCTCGGTGGTGGTTATCCCGAGGTCGCCTTGGCAGTCGCCAGCGCAAAGGACGATTTGGTGCGTGCGCTGTGCAGGTGACGAGGCACAGCACATCTGCGAGCACCTGCAAATCGGGTACGCAGCAATGCTACAGGAGCAACGCTGGCATGCCGTCGACTTGCGCTGTTGTCACGCCGTCGAACTGCAGCGTTGGCAAGCCGCGACTCTGCACTGCTGGAGCGCGGTCGACCAAGTCGTGCTGGCACGCGGTCGACCGTGCTGCGCTGGCAGTCATTCTGCTTGCACGCTAGCTCTGATGTAGTCTTGCCTTGCCAACTTCATTGTATCATTGTTGTGAACTTTTGGTAGTAAAACTCTTGCCGAATTTCCCGGCGAACCAGCAAGTAGTGCAAGCACTAAGGAATAGACTAAGGAACGCAGGGATCAACCAAGCCCCGTGCCTAGCCTGCAAGCCCCCGTTGAAATAGTTATCTTTGCATGGTGCGGTAAGCCTGGATGGCACCGCGACGTAGTTTCAATCTAGCCGACTTTTCCACTTACCTATTGTTTTCGTAGGCCGGCAGCTGTGCGTTAGTCACCAGCATGGTTGGCGGAGGTGACGATAGTGTTGGAGACACCCTCGAGGCACGGCTGGAGAACGCGAGGAGACGCCATGAGGCGAAGGAGTTCGGCGACCTCCCCTGGGCGGTCGTCGAGGCTGGCATCCGCGCCGTGTGGGCGACGGAGCACCCTCCTTCTCGGCCTGCATCTCCTCTACGGTGAACACCAAGGGCGGCGTCGACGTGGGCGTCCACGCCGGTAGTGACCAGGTCGGCAGCAATGCGGAAGGCACGTCGTCGAGGCAGCGCGGATTGATTCACTCCGGTGAAGTCGGCGGCGTTCAGGCGCGAGGGATGCAGTCGTCGGCGGCTGCAGGCACCTTGCAGGTGACGTCTGAGGACGTCGGAGCGGTTGGGCACTAATGTCGGCGACCCATGAGAATGCAGAAGGAATTGCGTCGAGCTACGGCTACTTCAAGTTTACACCGGATAGGATCTCGGTCACCCCCCTGCTGGTTGGTCGCCTGACATTCTCACATGGAAGGAAGCCATCGAGCCTGAGGTGGAGATGGCCAGACTGATGGACTTCGCCGCTGGCACCATGGCGACGCCGTCGATGGACTACCCCGACCCTCGTGCGGAGTTTCGCGTTGTGCAGCTGCTGACCTTCACGGTCATTTTGCGGTACTGCTCGCCGGACGTGCAGATTGCCTTGAAGCCGGCCATCAGGTGTGGCACTTCATCAAGTCAACGTACCAAGTCACCGTCGACCTGTACATCGGCCAGCTCGAGGAGCAGATGACGCACCTGCGGATGGGCGAGCAGGAGACGGCGACCGACTACTGCAACCGGGCCCGGCGGCTTCTCACCACCATAAGGATGGCCGGTTTCAGTACTCGACAGCGTCGTACGCCACGCACGTCCTAAAGGGGCCTTACGAGTAGCTACAACCTCCCGAAGCGGTTGTCGGTGGCGCCGAGCACGCGGGCGACACTCAACGAGGACACTCTTACCTCGCACCAGGATGAGGCGATGCAAGAAGCTGAACTGCCCTCGGAGCTCCTGCCACTGGTGAACAACACCGTCCTGGTGAAGCAAGGTGGTCAATCGGGACAGCGCAGGCAGTCTAGCGGCAGTGGAAGCAGTGGCGAGTAGGCGGTAGGCCGACCAAGGACGCCAACAAGCAGAAGTCGGCGAAGGACGGCGGTTAGAGGAGGAGGTAGTCATCGTCGGGAGTGCTAGATCTGCCACAGCCCCGACCACCTCTCCTTCGAGTGCCCTGACCGCAGTGACTCCGACGACGACGACGCCAAGGGAGGCCGCGGGAGGTCGGCCAGCCGTTGTCCGCGCCGAGGAGGAAACCAGCCGCACAAGGAGAAGCAGTCGACCAAGTCGTCGACCTCGGCGAAGGACGCCGACTCCTTTGCTGGCGGCAAGGGGCGAGACGACAAGGAGGCGTCGTGCTCGCTGGTCGGCGTCGTGGAGCCGACCGTCTCGCTGGCGCCGGAGGCCGGCGAGGACTTCCAGGCAGTAGCAGCAGCAGTGCAGGCGAACCCGGCGGTGGTCCTGCTCGACAGCGGCTGCTCGCACCATCTAATGGGGACGAAGAACGTCTTCGTCGACTTGGATCGAAGCGGCGACGTGAAGCACGTACGTGGCTTCAATAGGGCGCCGTAAGACGTTTACGGCCGTGGCACGGTTGCTTTGCGAGGGGAGGCCAGAATGCGGATGCTCATCCCCGACATACTGTACGTCCCGGGCGTGCACGCGAACCTGCTGTCGGCCGGTCAGCTTAAAGAGAACGGCGTGAAGCTGCAAGACAATGGCGATGGGATGTTGCTCGTATCGGCGACGGGCTATGTGCTTGGTCGAGCAACGTATTCCGGCTAGGTCCTTTGCACCGACTTGCGTCCCTGCTCGGCGACGAACGCAGCGGAGGTGGTGGCACTGCGGGCAATCGTCTCGGCGACGAAGGCGACGCCGGACAGGCTGCATACGAGGCTTGCGCACGTTGGTATGAACATCATTCGGAGCTCGGTGAAGCATGAGGTCGCCACCGGGCTGGACCTCAAGTCGACATCCGGTAGCGATTCCTCGTGGGTCTCGTGTATCGGAGGGAAGCTGGCAAGTGCAAACAACAAGTGCTCGGACAAGTGCTCGGACGCCAAGGATGCCCTGGCTGTTGTGCACATCTACATGTGTTGGATGCAAATTCACATTGCACGACATCCTGCCGTCTGTTTGTACGAGTACGTGTGTGCGAATTCATTTGTGTGTC
Source organism: Closterium sp. Yama58-4 (assembly GCA_947470075.1). Taxonomy (NCBI): domain Eukaryota; kingdom Viridiplantae; phylum Streptophyta; class Zygnematophyceae; order Desmidiales; family Closteriaceae; genus Closterium; species Closterium sp. Yama58-4. The sequence goes on from CANIUD010000166.1 coordinate 8,993, forward strand.
AATTGTGTGTTCGTGTGTTTGTGTGCTTTCGCAATTTTCGCTTGAAGCATTTGCAGGTACTCGCGCAATGTGCGCTTCGGCACAACATTGTTGTTGGTGTAAGGGCCTAATAAACTCAAGCTATTAGGACTTCGGGTAGCATTCCGCCAACGAACCGCGTAGAAACGAAATTCCAGCGAGGAAGGAATTCGCATGAATCAATTGACTATATTCAGGTACAAACAGAGAAGGATTAAATAGTTCTAGCTAGCAAGGACCTTGTGAATCAACCTGGGAACAACCAGGGATGATCCCAAATAATTCCAAGCAACAGAACCAACCTGGCTGGACAAAATAGCAGGTGGTAGGTTGGTAAACAACCTCTGGTTCTGTTTTTCCAACCTGGGAAAACAACAACCAGGTTCAGGTTCTAAAAACAGAACCTGTTTTGTCTTTGCCCAACCAGCCAAATGCTGGTTCCGCTGGTTTCCCCTGGCCTTGTAACATGCAGATACAGACAAACAACATCCAACCTTCACCTAAATTGTACCCCTATAGTGCCTTCCCTGCTACACTATAGTTAACCAAACAAAACAGTACAATTTCGAGTTGGATAGAACTGAATCTGCGCAATCAACTCAACCGAACTGCAAAGCTTCCATCTTGGGTTCCTTTGCGAGCTCGTCCTTTCTGCTTGCACTGTTCATAGCGCGTACAATGTTGTGCCGAAGCGCACATTGCGCGAGTACCTGCAAATGCATCAAGAGAAAATTGCGAAAGCAAACAAACACACGAACACACCATTCACACGCAAATGCATTCGCACACGCATACTCATACAAACAGACGGCAGGATGTCGTGCAATGTGCATTTGCACCCAACACACTCCCCCTCAGCCTGCCGGCTGCATCCCCATCATTCCATGCTAGTTCATGCTCATTCCACTCATGCGCACACAACGCCAATGAGGCTCATCCGCAAGCCTCTTGGTGAGAAAGTCTGCTGGCTGCTGGTGAGTCTTGATGTAGATCGGATTCACCGTCCCCCTCTTCACCTCCTTACGCAGCCAGTGCCACTTGATACGCATGTGCTTGTTCAGCCCATGAAGCACAGCGTTCCTGGCCATCCCAAGAGCCCCCTTGCTATCACAAAACAGTGGCGTAGCAACTTTCTGCTCCTGGCCAATCTCCTCTAACAGCCTCCTCAGCCAAATCACCTCCTTCACCCCATGGAACATCGCCATGTACTCTGATTCTACGGAAGAGAGTGCCGTCTCCGTCTGCTTCTTGGACCTCCAACTAACAGGTCCTCCCCCAACTACGCAGATGTATCCTCCCACAGATGAGGAATCCTCCTTCTCAGAAGCCCACGTAGCATCGGTAAAGCAAGTGAGAAAGAGCTTGCCTTCTCCAAGCCTCTCCCCCTTCTCTTTCAGCACCTCCACCCCTTTCTGCTTCACCTGTGCAGATGCGGAGTATTGAACTCCAATGCTTGGGTGAGAGTTCAGGTACTTCACCACACGTTCAGCTGCATCCACCTGCTCCTCTGATGGATTCTGCACCACCCTAGCCAGCTGCCCAACCGAGAAAGAGATGTCGGGCCTCGTGTGAACTGCTGCGTACAAGAGGCTGCCCACCAAGGACTGAAATTGCTGCTGCTCCTCGGCTTCAACCCCTTCATCCTCTGCAGCCTTCACAAGCTTGAATTCTGCTGGCAGGGAAGTTGCAACCTTGCGCTCATTCTCAATCCCATACTTCTCCCCCAGCTCCTTGATGAACTTCTCCTGGTGCAGCTTCAACCACCTGTGATCTGGATCCCTCTCCACGTGCATCCCGAGGTAGTACTTTACCTCCCCAAGGTTCTTGCACTTGAAGTTCTCCATCAGTTGCTGCTGCACTTTCTGGATCTCCTTCATGCTGCTGCTGAAGAGAAGAATGTCATCCACGTAGACCAGAAACAGCACCAGCTTCTCCCCCTCGCCCTTGAGAAAGAGGCTCTCATCACAGCTGCTGGTCCTGAATCCCATCTCCTCTAAAACAGCTGCCAACTTCTGGTACCAGCAGCGTGGCGCCTGCTTCAAGCCGTAGATGGACTTGTTGAGCTTGCACACCCTGCCCGTACCATCCTCATACCCAGGCGGCTGCGTCATGTACACATCCTCCTCTAAAATCCCATTCAGGAATGCCGTTGAAATATCCATCTGAATGATGAATTTCTCACTAACAGCTGCATCTGCCAACAAGACACGGAGGGTAGGGGGTTTGGCAGTGGGAGCAAATATCTCGTTGAAGTCCTGCTTCTCCTTCTGCATAAACCCCTTAGCCACCAGCCTACTCTTGTAGATGGTGACCTGCCCCTTGTCATCGGTCTTGATCCTCAGCACCCACTTGCATTGTATCGCTTTCTTCCCATCAGGCAGCACCACCAGATCCCATGTCCCATTCTCTAGCAGGCTCTGGTACTCAGCATCCCTAGAAGCCAGCCACTTGTCCCTATCTGGTCCAGCTAATGCCTCCTCCATGCTAGCTGGTTCCTCTGGTGCAGGGGCAAGAAAACAGTACGCAGGCTCGTCCTCCTCATCCGGGTCATAGCCATGAGGTAGAATCAGCATTGCCTCCTCGGTCCCAAGCTGCTGCTCTGCTACACCTGATCCTGCAGTCAGCTTCTTAGTAGCCATACGGGTACGTCCTGGCCTGGAGACGGGTGTCTCCCATCCCTTCATAACGACACCCTTCGGCTTCTTAGTTTTTCCCTGCTGCTGCTCTCCTCCCTTGGATCCAGCAGCTTCACTAGTGCTGCCGCCACTTTCCACACCATTTTCTCCACCAGCAGATGCCTCCTGTACCTTCTCTCCATCACCATTTCCAGCAGCTGCCTCCTCTCCCTCCTCCCACACACTAGGAGTCAGGTCCAGCTGCATGGTGATCTGCTCCATCTGCTGGGACACCCGGGCCTCCGGCTGTTTCTCCCAGCTCCCATACATCATGCCCTCAATGAATTTCACATCCCTGCTGTCAAACAACACACCCTTGGATGGTTCCCACAGCAGCCATCCCTTGCTCTCAGCAGCCAGCCCCAAATGCACACACCAGATTGCACTCGCCCCCAACTTACTGCGGTAGGTCTTGGGGACGTGGGCGACTGCCATGCAACCGAACACCCTCAGCATGTCCACCGGCGGCTTCCTCCCAAGCCACCTCTCCAAAGGCACCCACGAGTCATCCCCAACCTTGGTGAGCACCCTGTTCCTAGCGACGGTGGCGTGCCGGACAGCATGAGGCCACATAGAATTGCTCAGCCCAGATTCTATGAGCAGCGCCCTAGCTGTCTCCAGAATGGTCCGGTTTGCCCGTTCTGCTACACCATTGGACTGTGGGGTGTAAGCCATGGTCAGCTCCCTCTGGATGCCCTGCTTCTTGAGCCAGGCTGTCATTTCAGCTCCAAGGAACTCACCACCCCGGTCTGTCCTAATCCGCTTCACTACACACTCCGCCTGCTTCTCCACGAACGGCAGCCAATCGTCCCGTATCGTGGAGGCGGCGTGGTCCTTCTGTTTCAGCGGATACGCCCACATCAGCCTGCTCCAGTCATCCACAATTGTAAGAAAATACCGCTCCCCCTTGTGCCCTTGCACCGGCAGCGGCCCCACCAAGTCCATGTGGACCAGCTCCAAAGGCTTCTTGCTCCTGCCAGCCACACTATGGAAAGGGAAACGGGTGAACTTTGAAAGCAAACAGATTTCACAGTTGTCATCGGGTGGCTGTCCATTCAGCTTCAAACCCTTGACGGCTCCATCCTTCTCCAGCTGCTTCAATAAGGGCATTGCCACATGCCCCAAGCGTCGGTGTGCCGTTGCCCAATCTGTCTCCCCAGATCTGGCCGACACTTTCACGCCAACCCCTCCAACGGCGTTGCACTCCCCCTGGGATGCAGACCCCTCTCTAGCCTGCCCCCCACCGTGCCACGCCAACGCCGGCAGCTGCCACATGGATCTGTACACGTCCTTGCTCTCGTGCAGATCCCAAAGCACCCGATTGCCCAGCTGCCCCTTGTACGTGCGAGCCCCATCCGTGCTAGTGCTCACCCCAGCCTTGGCAAGCTTACGGAGGGAGATGAGGTTGGCCTTGAGTTCAGGAACGAGAAGAACGTCGTGCAGCACCACCGGCTTGCCATCCGCTCCCTTGAACGCAGCTCGTCCCGCACCAGCCACCTTCAGCGCGTGTCCAGAGGCGGAGCACACCTCATTGATTGGTGCAGCGCGCACGTCGTCCAGCAGGTCCTTGCGCGGCGTCATCGTCCATGCAGCGCCCGTGTCCAACACCCAATAGTCCAGGGGGTGCAGCTCTGCTCCAACCTTGGCAGATGCGTCTCCTTGCTCCCCCTGCTCTCCAATATGGAAGAACTGGCCCGCGGTGCGCTCCTTCTTCTTCTCCGCACCACCGTTGCTCTTCGGGTTGTTGTCGGACGAATCAGCGACCATGTTCGCGCCGTTTTTCTGGTTCCTTCGCGCGCCGCCATCCTGTTGACGATTCTGGGGGGTCCATCCATCGGGTTTCTTATAGCACAAAAACCAGGGGTGCCCCTCCTTCTCACAATACCAGCAACTCCCTTTCATTTTGCCACCAGCACCCGACTTGCCCCCACGTCCAGATTTCGCACCGCGACCCCAACCGGTACCTCCTTGTTGGTCGTTGGAGTCGTCGTCCTTCTTTGCACCGCGTCCAGCACCACCGAAGCCACGTCCTCTGCCACGTCGGCTCCCTTGCATCCCATAGCCGCTGCTGCCATCGTCTCCACCCCTCAGTTGGCGGCGACGAAAGTCCTCCTCCAGAATCTTTGTCCGCACCCACTCGAGTGTCCACGAGCTCTGGTTCTGCGGCAGGCTCAATCCGCTCGTGAATTGAAGCCACGATTCAGGCAGCAGCGAGAGCATCTTCAAGCACTTGGTCTGCTCCGGGTAGGTGATTCCCGCGGTCGCCAACTTTGCGTAGAGGTCGCGCATCTTGTCCAGAACTGGTTGCACCGGCTCTCCCTCGCTCAGGCGCAACGCGGACAGCTCCCTCTCCAGCATCAACGTTGCGACAACGGAGGTCGGGGCGTGCAGCTCCTTCAACACGGTCCACGCCTTCGGACCGCATTCAACCTCCGGCAGCAGGTGCATGACGTGGTGACGCTGGTTCAGCTCCAAACTCTGCGACATCAAATAGTAGCCAGCCGAGGAGCGCTCGTCCCAATCTTCCTGCAGCGTGGGGTCACTCGGTCTAGGCTCCTCCCCAATCATTAGTTTCAGCAAACCGATCTGACGGAAATATAATTGCATTTTCCAGGCCCAATCATCATAGCCCTCACCATTGAACTTCTCGACGGTGAAGTTCTTCAGCACCTCCTTGATCAGCGAGCCCTGGCTTGTTCGCGCTCCCCTTGGCGCTGAAACACCAGAATCTTGGCTGCCGCTACGATCTTGGGCTGAAGATTCACCAGCTCCCGCCGAGGTGTTGCCCGCCATAGCTAACTATAACGAGGATCACTATAACGCAGCTCTGATACCAGCTTGTTGGTGTAAGGGCCTAATAAACTCAAGCTATTAGGACTTAATCAAACTTAAAACCTCTCCTCGGGGTCACCTCCAAGGGTCCCTGGGTGCCTGGTACAAGACCAGCCCGTATCCTTGGGTCCGAGTTTGTAGAGAGAGGGATCAAGAAGGACTTAGTCAAAACAGCAAGAGTACCTTGAACGTCGCGTAGCGTGCCGTGCAGACCGTCGATCGGATTAAGCTGAGAATTCGCTATATCGAAGCTCGCTCCAAGAGCTTTAAAATGAGCCAAGTTGCCTCGCGAAAAGTTCTGCCATTACGAAGTTATGGCTCGGACGGTGTTTGCCTAGCATTAGAGTGCTAGCGTACTAGCGTTGACTGGGGTAGCATTCCGCCAACGAACCGCGTAGAAACGAAATTCCAGCGAGGAAGGAATTTGCATGAATCAATTGACTATATTCAGGTACAAACAGAGAAGGATTAAATAGTTCTAGCTAGCAAGGACCTTGGGAATCAACCTGGGAACAACCAGGGATGATCCCAAATAATTCCAAGCAACAGAACCAACCTGGCTGGACAAAATAGCAGGTGGTAGGTTGGTAAACAACCTCTGGTTCTGTTTTTCCAACCTGGGAAAACAACAACCAGGTTCAGGTTCTAAAAACAGAACCTGTTTTGTCTTTGCCCAACCAGCCAAATGCTGGTTCCGCTGGTTTCCCCTGGCCTTGTAGCATGCATATACAGACAAACAGCATCCAACCTTCACCTAAATTGTACCCCTATAGTGCCTTCCCTGCTACACTATAGTTAACCAAACAAAACAGTACAATTTCGAGTTGGATAGAACTGAATCTGCGCAATCAACTCAACCGAACTGCAAAGCTTCCATCTTGGGTTCCTTTGCGAGCTCGTCCTTTCTGCTTGCACTGTTCATAGCGCGTACAATGTTGTGCCGAAGCGCATATTGCGCGAGTACCTGCAAATGCATCAAGCGAAAATTGCGAAAGCAAACAAACACACGAACACACCATTCGCACGCAAATGCATTCGCACACGCATACTCGTACAAACAGACGGCAGGATGTCGTGCAATGTGCATTTGCACCCAACAATTATAAGCGCTATGAACAGTGCAAGCAGAAAGGACGAGCTCGCAAAGGAACCCAAGATGGAAGCTTTGCAGTTCGGTTGAATTGATTGCGCAGATTCAGTTCTATCCAACTCGAAATTGTACTGTTTTGTTTGGTTGACTATAGTGTAGCAGGGCAGACACTAAAAGGGTACAATTTAGGTGAAGATTGGATGTTGTTTGTCTGTATCTGCATGCTACAAGGCCAGGGGAAACCAGCAGAACCAGCATTTGGCTGGTTGGGCAAAGAAAAAACACGTTCTGTTTTTAGAACATGAACCTGGTTGTTGTTTTCCCAGGTTGGAAAAACAGAACCAGAGGTTGTTTACCAACCTACCACCTGCTATTTTGTCCAGCCAGGTTGGTTCTGTTGCTTGGAATTTTTTGGGATCATCCCTGGTTGTTCCCAGGTTGATTCCCAAAGTCCTTGCTAGCTAGAACTATTTATTCCTTCTCTGTTTGTACCTGGATATAGTCAAATTGATTCAAGCGGATTCCTTCCTTGCTGGAATTTCGTTTCTACGCGGTTCGACGGCGTAATGCTACCCGAGTCAACGCTAGTACGCTAGCACTCCAACGCTATGCAAACGCTGTCCGAGCCATAACTTCGTAATGGCAGAACTTTTCACGAGGCAACTTGGCTTATTTTAATGCGCTTGGAGCGAGCTTCGATAAAGAGAATTCTCAGCTTAATCCGATCGACGGTCTGCACGATACGCTGCGCGACGTTCAAGGTACTCTTGTTATTTTGGCCAAGTCATTCTTGACTCCTCTCTCTACAAACTCGGACCCGAGGATAGGGGCTGGTTTTGTACCAGGCACCCAGGGACCCTTGGAGGTGACCGCGAGGAGAGGATTTAAGTTTGAGTCTTAATAGCTTGAAATTATTAGGCCCTTACACCAACAAGCCGGTATCAGAGCTGCGTTATAGTGATCCTCGTTATAGGTAGCTATGGCGGGCAACACCTCGGCGGTAGCTGGTGAATCTTCAGCCCAAGATCGTAGCGGCAGCCAAGGGGAGCGCGAACAAGCCAGGGCTCGCTGATCAAGGAGGTGCTGAAAAACTTCACCGTCGAGAAGTTCAATGGTGAGGGCTATGATGATTGGGCCTGGAAAATGCAACTGTATTTCCGTCAGATCGGTTTGCTGAAACTAATGATTGGGGAGGAGCCTAGACCGAGTGACCCCGCCCTTCAGGAAGATTGGGACGAGCGCGCCTCGGCTGGCTACTACTTGATGTCGCAGAGTTTGGAGCTGAATCAGCGTCACCACGTCATGCACCTGCTGCCGGAGGTTGAGTGCGGTCCGAAGGCGTGGACTGTGTTGAAGGAGCTGCACGCCCCTACCTCCGTCGCTGCGACGCTCATGATGGAGAGGGAGCTGTCCGCGTTGCGCCTGAGCGAGGGAGAGCCGGTGCAACCCATCCTGGACAAGATGCGTGATCTCTACGCGAAGCTGGCGATCGCGGGAATCACCTACCCGGAGCAGACCAAGTGCCTGAAGATGCTCTCGCTGCTGCCAGAATCGTGGCTTCAATTCACGAGCGGATTGAGCCTGCCGCAGAACCAGAGCTTGTGGACGCTCGAGTGGGTGCGGACGAAGATTCTGGAGGAGGACTTCCGTCGCCGCCAACTGAGGGGTGGAGACGACGGCAGCAGCGGCTACGGGATGCAAGGGAGCCGACGTGGCAGAGGACGTGGCTTCGGTGGTGCTGGACGCGGTGCAAAGAAAGACGACGACTCCAATGACCAAGAAGGAGGTACCGGTTGGGGTCGCGGTGCGAAATCTGGACGTGGGGGCAAGTCGGGTGCTGGTGGCAAAATGAAAGGAAGTTGCTGGTATTGTGAGAAGGAAGGGCACCCCTGGTTTTTGTGCTATAAGAAACCCGATGGATGGACCCCCCAGAATCGTCACCAGGATGGCGGTGCGCGGAGGAACCAGAAAAATGGCGCCAACATGGTCGCTGATTCGTTCGACAACAACCCGAAGGGCAACGGCGGTGCGGAGAAGAAGAAGGAGCGCACCGCGGGCCAATTCTTCCATGTGGGAGACAAGGGGGAGCAAGGAGACACATCTGCTAAGGTTGGAGCAGAGCTGCACCCCCTGGACTATTGGGTGTTGGACACAGGCGCTGCTTGGACGATGACGCCGCGCAAGGACCTGCTGGACGACGTACGCGCTGCACCGATTAACGAGGTGTGCTCTGCCTCTGGACACATGTTGAAGGTGGCTGGTGCGGGACGAGCTGCGTTTAAGGGAGCGGATGGCAAGCCGGTGGTGCTGCACGACGTTCTCCTCGTCCCCGACCTGAAGGCCAACCTTATCTCCCTCCGTAAGCTTGGCAAGGCTGGGGTGAACACCAACACGGATGGGGCACGCACTTATAAGGGGAAGCTGGGCAATCGGGTGCTTTGGGATCTGCACGAGAGCAAGGACGTGTACAGATCTATGTGGCAGCTGCCGGCGCTGGCCTGACATGGTGGGGGGCAGGCTGGAGAGGGGTCTGCATCCCAGGGGGAGTGCAACGCCGTTGGAGGGGTTGGCGTTAAAGGATCGGCCAGATCTGGGGAGACGGATTGGGCAACGGCACACCGACGTTTGGGGCATGTGGCAATGCCTTTGCTGAAGCAGCTGGAGAAGGATGGAGCCGTTAAGGGCTTGAAGCTGAACGGACAACCACCCGATGATAACTGTGAAATTTGCCTCCTTTCAAAGTTCACCCGTTTCCCCTTCCATAGTGTGGCTGGCAGGAGCAAGAAGCCGTTGGAGCTGGTCCACATGGACTTGGTGGGGCCGCTGCCGGTGCAAGGGCACAAAGGGGAGCGGTATTTCCTAACCATAGTGGATGACTGGAGCAGGCTAATGTGGGCGTATCCGCTGAAGCAGAAAGATCACGCCGCCTCCACGATTCGGGACGATTGGCTGCCGTTCGTGGAGAAGCAAGCGGAGTGTGTGGTGAAGCGGATTAGGACAGACCGGGGTGGTGAGTTCCTTGGAGCTGAGATGACGGCATGGCTCAAGAAGCAGGGCATCTAGAGGGAGCTGACCACGGCTTACACCCCACAGTCGAACGGCGTAGCAGAACGGGCGAACCGGACAATTCTGGAGACAGCTAGGGCGCTGCTCATAGAATCTGGGCTGGGCAACTCGATGTGGCCCCATGCTGTCCGGCACGCCACCGTCGCTAGGAACAGGGTGCTCACTAAGGTTGGGGATGACTCGTGGGTGCCGTTGGAGAGGTGGCTTGGGAGGAAGCCGCCGGTGGACATGCTGAGGGTTTTTGGCTGCATGGCAGTCGCCCACGTCCCCAAGACCTACCGAAGTAAGTTGGGAGCAAGTGCAATCTGGTGTGTGCATTTGGGGCTGGCTGCTGAGAGCAAGGGATGGCTGCTGTGGGAACCATCCAAGGATGTGTTGTTTGACAGCAGAGATGTGAAATTCATTGAGGGCATGATGTATGGGAGCTGGGAGAAACAGCTGGAGGCAAGGGTATCCCAGCAGATGGAGCAGATCACCATGCAGCTGGACCTGACTCCTAGTGTGTGGGAGGAGGGAGAGGAGGCAGCTGCGGGGAATGGTGATGGAGAGAAGGTACAGGAGGCACCTGCTGGTGGTGTGGAAACTGGCAGCAGCACTAGTGGAGCTGCTGGATCCGAGGGAGGAGAGCAGCAGCAGGGGAAAACTAAGAAGCTTAAGTGTCGTTATGAAGGGATGGGAGACACCCGTCTCCAGGCCAGGACGTACCCGTATGGCTACTAAGAAGCTGACTGCAGGATCAGGTGTAGCGGAGCAGCAGCTTGGGACCGAGGAGGCAATGCTGATTCTACCTCATGGCTATTACCCAAATGAGGAGGATGAACCTGCCTATTGTTTTATTGCCCCCGCACCAGAGGAACCAGCTAGCATGGAGGAGGCATTAGCTGGACCAGATTAAGGGGTTTATGCAGAAGGAGAAGCAGGACTTCAACGAGATCTTTGCTCCCACTGCCAAACCCCCTACCCTCCGTGTCTTGTTGGCAGATGCAGCCGTTAGTGGGAAATTCATCATTCAGATGAATATATCAACGGCATTTCTCAATGGGATTTTAGAGGAGGATGTGTACATGACGCAGCCACCTGGGCAGGAGGATGGTACGCGCAGGGTGTGCAAGCTGAAAAAGTCCATCTACGGCTTGAAGCAGGCGCCACGCTACTGGTACCAGAAGTTGGCAGCTATTTTAGAGGAGATGGGATTCAGGACCAGCAGCTGTGATGAGAGCCTCTTTCTCAAGGGGGAGGGGGAGAAGCTGGTGCTGTTTTTGGTCTGCAGAAGATGAAGGGGTTGAAGCCGAGGAGCAGCAGCAATTTCAGTCCTTGGTGGGCAGCCTCTTGTATGCAGCGGTTCACACGAGGCCCGACATCTCTTTCTCGGTTGGGCAGCTGGCCAGGGTGGTGCAGAATCCATCTGAGGAGCAGGTGGATGCAGCTGAGTGTGTGGTGAAGTATCTGAATTCTCACCCAACCATTGGAGTTCAATACTCCGCATCTGCACAGGTGAAGCAGAAAGGGGTTGAGGTGCTGAAAGAGAAGGGGGAGAGGCTTGGAGAAGGCAAGCTCTTTCTAACTTGCTTTACTGATGCTACTTGGGCTTCTGAGAAGGAGGATTCCTCATCTGTGGGAGGATACATCTGCGTAGTTGGGGGTGGACCTGTTAGTTGGAGGTCCAAGAAGCAGACGGAGACGGCACTCTCTTCCGTAGAATCAGAGTACATGGCAATGTTCCATGGGGTGAAGGAGGTAATTTGGCTGAGGAGGCTGTTAGAGGAGATTGGCCAGGAGCAGAAGGTTGCTATGCCACTGTTTTGTGACAGCAAAGGGGCTCTTGGGATGGCCAAGAACGCTGTGCTTCATGGGCTGAACAAGCACATGCGTATCAAGTGGCACTGGCTGCGTAAGGAGGTGAAGAGGGGGACAGTGAATCCGATCTACATCAAGACTCACCAGCAGCCAGCAGACTTTCTCACCAAGAGGCTTGTGGATGAGCCTCATTGGCGTTGTGTGCGCATGAGTGGAATGAGCATGAACTAGCATGGAATGATGGGAATGCAGCCGGCAGGCTGAGAGGGAGTGTGTTGGGTGCAAATTCACTTTGCACGACATCCTGCCGTCTGTTTGTACGAGTATGCGTGTGCAAATGCATTTGCATGTGAATGGTGTGTTCGTGTGTTTGTTTGCTTTCACAATTTTTGCTTGATGCATTTGCAGGTAGTGGCGCAATGTACGCTTCGGCACAACATTGTACGCGCTATGAACAGTGCAAGCAGAAAGGACGAGCTCGCAAAGGAACCCAAGATGGAAGCTTTGCAGTTCGGTTGAATTGATTGCGCAGATTCAGTTCTATCCAACTCGAAATTGTACTGTTTTGTTTGGTTGACTATAGTGTAGCAGGGCAGGCACTATAGGGGTACAATTTAGGTGAAGGTTGGATGTTGTTTGTCTGTATCTGCATGCTACAAGGCCAGGGGAAACCAGCAGAACCAGCATTTGGCTGGTTGGGCAAAGACAAAACAGGTTCTGTTTTTAGAACCTGAACCTGGTTGTTGTTTTCCCAGGTTGGAAAAAGAGAACCAGAGGTTGTTTACCAACCTACCACCTGCTATTTTGTCCAGCCAGGTTGGTTCTGTTGCTTGGAATTATTTGGGATCATCCCTGGTTGTTCCCAGGTTGATTCCCAAGGTCCTTGCTAGCTAGAACTATTTATTCCTTCTCTGTTTGTACCTGGATATAATTGCGAATTCCTTCCTCGCTGGAATTTCGTTCCTTCGCGGTTCGACGGCGAAATGCTACCCGAGTCAACGCTAATACGCTAGCACTCTAATGCTATTCAAACGCTGTCCGAGCCATAACTTCGTAATGGCAGAAATTTTCGCGAGGCAACTTGGCTTATTTTAAAGCTCTTGGAGCGAGCTTCAATATAGCGAATTCTCAGCTTAATCCGATTGACGGTCTGCACGGCACGCTGCGCGACGTTGAAGGTACTCTTGCTGTTTTGACTAAGTCCTTCTTGATCCCTCTCTCTACAAACTCGGACCCGAGGATAGGGGCTGGTCTTGTGCCAGGCACCCAGGGACCCTTGGAGGTGACCCCGAGGAGAGATTTTAAGTTTGATTAAGTCCTAATAGCTTGAGTTTATTAGGCCCTTACACCAACAAATTGTGCGGGCCGTTTCGAGTGGCGGCCAGGGACGGGAGCCTTCACTTTTTGCTGCTGAAGGACCGCAATGCCTGCTACGTGTGGGTGAAGGCGGTCGCCACGAAGTCGGACGTGCTGCTGGAATTCCAGAAGTGGCTGGTTCTGGTGGAGTGGCAGGCGAAGAAGTCGGTGCTGATGCTGCGCTCTGACCGAGGCGGGGAGTTCCTCGGGAAGGAGTTCACCGCCTTCGTGGACGGCAAGGGGATCCTCCACGACCTGACCTGCCCCTACACCCCGCAGCAGAACGGCATGGCAGAGCGGGAGATGCGGACGGTGGTGGAGTCGGTGAGAAATATGCTACTGCACATGGGCGTGCAGCACCACTGTTGGCACTTCGCTCTACGGCAGGCGGTCTGGGTCCGCAACTGCCTTGAGAGGTCGTCGTTGCCGCCAAGGACAACGCCGTAACAGCTGCTCACCAAGACGAAGCCCGACTTGTCACTGGCGCGAGTGTGGGGCTGCATGGCGCAGTTCCTGGTCCCCGAGCAGCAGCGCGGTGGGAAGCTGCAGCCGAAGGCCAAGTGGGGCCTTCATCTCGGCGTGTCGAAAGCAAGGGCTGGGAGCTCTTCGACATCGCCGACAACCGGGTGGTCACCACGTCGAGCGTGATGTTCTACGAGACGTTGTCGCTGGAGGTGTGGAAGTCGGAGCATGGACCGGCGTCGGGGCAGACGCCAGTCAACCTGCGGACTGACACCTCGGTGGCGACGCTTCCCCAGCTCGCCGAGGTCGGTGACCTGGCTGATGAGGATGCTGAGGCCATCCACCCTTCCTCTCCTTCCCCTGCCCCTCCTGCCCCTCCCCTTATCGCCGACCTGCGTGAGCTAATTACAATGTCAGCCTCCGACGATGAGGGGAGACGTAGGACGTCGCCTGTGGCGCCGGCCAAGTGCAACGCTGGTGGCCGACGTGACGCCAAGCCAATCGGCGTGGGAGTGCAGTTGAAGTCGACAAGGGAGCAGCCGGTAGAGGAAGTGCAGCCGACCTTGGTGAAGTCTGCATTGGCAGGACAACAGCCGACAAGGGAGCAGACAGCCGTGAAGCAGACCACGAAGCAGTCGGCAACTAGGCAGTTGGTTAGGGAGCCGACGACAGGGGAGAAGTCGGCTAGGACGCCGACTAAGGTGCAGCAGGACGACGAGGGTAGCGATGCCGAGGATGACGAAGGGGAGCAGTCGGAATCCGATGAGTTCACCGACGGTAACGTAGTGGAGGTCCAGCTTGGACCAAGCGTACAGGCCGAATTCGGAGGCCGCCCGACTTCTTCGTCCTAGCCTCCTTCACCATGGTGTATGATGCGGAGATAACTCTATCAACGGGAGCTAGACTACGGGCTAGGCACGGGGTAGGGGGGATCTTTGCGTTCGTTCGTTCCTTAGTCGTTTCCAAGTGCTCACACTACTTGCTAGTTCACGGGGAGAATTGGCAAGAGTTTTACGATTAAAAGTTGAGAACAACAATACAATGAAGTTGGCAAGGCAAGACTACATTTGAGCTAGCATGCAAGCAGGTCGACTGCCAGCGCAGCATGGTCGACCGCGTGCCAGCACGACTTGGTCGACCGCGCTCCAGCAGTGCAGAGTCACGGCTTGCCAACGCTGCAGGTCGACGGTGTGACAACAGCGCAAGTCGACGGCGTGCCAGCGTTGCTCCTGCAGCACAGCAGCGCACCCGTTTCGCAGGTGCTCGCAGATGATTGGCGTGCTGTGCCTCGTCACCTGCACAGCGCACATACAGACCAAATCTTCCACGTGCTGAAGGCTGCCTCTAATCAGCACGTCGACCTCGGGATACCACCACCCAGGTCGATGACCACTTCCAGTCGACCTCAACAGGTCACACCCTCGGTCGACCAGCTCAAGGTCGACGACACTTGTGGTCGACCATCTCCAGGTCGACCGGCACTCCTGTCAGCCGGCCACCCAAGTCGGCTGCCCCAAGTCGGCGTCACCAAGTCGACGCCCTCTGCAGGTCGACTTCCCAGGTCGACCACCCGAAGTTGGCGCCCTCCCGTGCAGGTCGACCAACCCCGTCGACCAGCTCGCCCACTGCTACAGGTCGGCTGCTCTCCTCACACCCGACCATGAAGTCGGCTCCGCCCAAGCGAGGACGGGGCCACACAACGACTCCCGTTGACACTCCCCTGCCACGTTCACGCTTGGGCCCCCAGCCCACACGGCAGTACTTCTCGGAGAAAAGCTCGTCGACGTGCACCCAACACACAGCACGCCATCACTGCACCAGCCATGCAAAAGGGTATGGCACCTACTGCTGCACGTCGTTGTCGCCGTCGCCCACGTCGGCCAGACGCACTTGGCCGATGGTGAAGGCCGGATAGTGC
The DNA here is from genome assembly GCA_947470075.1 of Closterium sp. Yama58-4. Lineage (NCBI taxonomy): Eukaryota > Viridiplantae > Streptophyta > Zygnematophyceae > Desmidiales > Closteriaceae > Closterium > Closterium sp. Yama58-4. The sequence goes on from CANIUD010000166.1 coordinate 24,207, forward strand.
AGCGCCTTCGTCAGGAAGTCGGCCGGCTGTGCAGCGGTCGAGATGTACAGCAGCAAAAACCTTCCCCGCTTCACCATGTGCTGCAGCCAGGCCTGTCGCCGCTCCATGTGCTTGAGTTTCCCCGTCAGACCCATGCATTTGGCGACTGTGATGGCCGACTTGTTGTCCACCCGGAGGACAGTCGGCTTCCCGGCGTCCAGCTGCCGGAATTCTGTGAGGAGGAAGCGAAAGCGGCGTCCCTCCTTACCGGCTTCGACGGCCGCCACGTACTCCGACTCGGTCGATGACAGTGTCGCGCACTTGATGCGCTGGCTCGACCAAGAGACCGCGGCCCCTCCGTAGACGAACACGTAATCACCCGTGCTCGTCCGGTTCTGCTTGTCGCCGGCGTCGTCGGCGTCTACGTAGCCGACCAGCTCCAGCGACTCAGGTCCACCGCCGAACTCCAGGGAGGTGTAGGCGAGGCAGCGGTCGACCTCGCGCCAGTGCTGGTCGCTCCTCACCGTGAGGCCGCTCCCCAGCTTGCTGCAGGCGAAGGCGATGTCCTTCCTCGTCGTCGTCGCCGCGAACTGCAGCGAGCCGACCTTCTGCCAGTACTCCTCCTCCTGGCGCACCTGTGCCTCCTCGTCGTCGAAGGTGAGCTCGGCGTAGGCATCGACCGAGACCGGCGTCTTCGGGGTCCGACCACCTTGCTCCTCGTCGATGAAACGCCTACGCAGCTTGTTGGCGTAGCCCTGCTGGTGCAGCCACAGCTTCCTCGCCGGCCTGTCGCGGACGATCTCCAGCCCAAGGTACTTCTGCACCGGCGAGATCTCTGGCAGCTCGAAGGCGGCCTCCAGCAGCTCCTTCAGCATCTCGGTACTGCTGCTGGCGGCGAGCAGGTCGTCGACGTAGACCAGCACCCAGCAGGCCACTCCGTCGTCGCCGACCTTGAAGTACAGAGCCTCGTCGACCTGGCTCTTCTTCCACCCGGCGCCGACCAGCACGTCGTTGAGTGCCAAGTACCACAGCAGCGGCGACTGCTTCAGCCCATAGAGGCTCTTCAGCAGCTTAGACACGCAGGTGTATGGCGCCCACCGGTGGGTGCCGACTTCTCCCCTGCGGTAGACTCCCCTGTCGTCTGGCCGATCGCCAACTGCTCCTTGGTCGGCTGCGCTGCTGCCTGCTCCCCTGTTGGCTTCACCGAGAGCGGGTGCACCTCCTCGGCTTGCTTCGTCGACTTCACTTCTTCGCTGACTTGCGTGGTGTCACGTCAGCCACCGGCGATGCACTTGGCGGGCGCCACAGGTAACGCCCCACCGCTCCCCCCATCACTGGAGGCCGACACCAGAGTCAGCCCACTCAGGTCGGCGACGAGGGGAGGGGCAGGGGAAGGGGAGGAAGGGTGGACGCCTTCGGTGTCCTCATCAGCAAACGCACCGACCTCGGCGAGCAGGGGCAGTGTTGCCGTCGAGGTGTCCGTCAGCGGGTCGAGCGGCGTCCGCCCTGACGCCGAACCGTGCTCCGACCTCCACACCTCTAGCGACATCGTCTCGTAGAACACCACGTCCGACGTGGTGACTACCCGGTTGTCGGCGATGTCGACGAGTTCCCAGCCCTTGCTCTCCTCCGACACGCCGAGATTCAAGCCCCACCGAGCCTTCAGCTTCAGCTTCCCGCCGCGCTGCTGCTCGGGGACTAAGAACTACGCCATTCAGCCCACACGCGTGCCAGCGACAAGTCGGGCTTCGTCCCGGTGAGCAGCTGGTACCAATGGTAGGTGCGTTATTTACCCATATGGACAGTACCAAGTGTAAGTGTGTGGTTTACCCATATGGCTGGTACCAAGAGTAAGTGTATTGCGTACCCATATGGTTGGTACCAAGTGTAAGTGCGTTACTTACCCATATGGTTGCTACCAAGAGTAAGAGCGTTGCTGACCCATATGGTTGGTACCAAGATAAAGCACGCTACGTACCCTTATGGTTGGGACCAGGAGTAATTGCGTTACTTACCCAAATTGTTAGTACCAACAGTAAGTGCGTTACTTACCCATATGGTTAGTACCAAGAGTAGATGCGTTAATACCTATACGGGTAGTACCAAGAATAAGTGCGTTACTTACCCATATGGCTGGTACCAAGAGAAATTGCGTTGTTTACCCATATGGTTGGTACCAAGAGTAAGTGGGTTACTTACCCATATGGTTGGTACCGAGAGTAAGTGCATTACTTACCCATATGGCTGGTACGAAAAGTAGTTTCGTTACTTACCCATATGGTTGGTACCAAAAGTAAGTGCGTTACTTACCCATGTGGTTAGTACCACGAGTAAGTGCGCCATATGGTTGGTATCAAGAGTAAGTGCGTTACTTACCCAAATGGTTGGTACCAAGAGTTTGTGCGTTATTTTCCCATATCGCTGGTACCAAGAGTGAGTGTAATACTTACCCAACCGGCTTGTATCAAGAGTGAGTGCGTTACTTGCCCATATAAATGGAACCAATAATAATTGCGTTACTTACCTATAAGGCTGGTACCTTAAGTAAGTGCGTTACCTACCAATATGTTCGGTACCAAGAGTAAGCGTCTTACTTGCCCGTGTGATTAGTACCAAGAGTTAGTGCGTTACTTACCCATATGGCTTGCACCAAGAGTAAGGGCATTGCTTACCCATATGGTTCGTACCAAGAGTAAGTGCATTACTTACCCATATGGTTGGTACCGAGAGTAAGTGCATTTCTTACCCATATGGTTAGTACTAAGTGTATATGAAATACTTACCCATATGGCTGGTACCAAGAGTAAGCGCGTTACTTACCCATATGGTTAGTACCAAGAGTAAGTGCGTTACTTACCAATATGGTTGGTATTAAATGTATGTGTGCCACCTACCAACAGCATGTGTGTTACTTACCCATATTGATGGTACCAAGGGTAAGGGCATTACTTACCCATATTGTTAGTACCAAGAGTAAGTGCATTACTGACCTATATGGCTGGACAAAATAGCAGGTGGTAGGTTGGTAAACAACCTCTGGTTCTGTTTTTCCAACCTGGGAAAACAACAACCAGGTTCAGGTTCTAAAAACAGAACCTGTTTTGTCTTTGCCCAACCAGCCAAATGCTGGTTCCGCTGGTTTCCCCTGGCCCTGTAGCATGCAGATACAGACAAAGAACATCCAACCTTCACCTAAATTGTACCCCTATAGTGCCTTCCCTGCTACACTATAGTTAACCAAACAAAACAGTAAATTTCGAGTTGGATAGAACTGAATCTGCGCAATCAACTCAACCAAACTGCAAAGCTTCCATCTTGGGTTCCTTTGCGAGCTCGTCCTTTCTGCTTGCACTGTTCATAGCGCGTACAATGATGTGCCGAAGCGCACATTGCGCGAGTACCTGCAAATGCTTCAAGCGAAAATTGCGAAAGCACACAAACACACCATTCACACGCAAATGCATTCGCACACGCATACTCGTACAAACAGACAGCCAACAGGTTGTCGTGCAATGTGCATTTGCACCCAACATAAGTAACACACTTACTCTTGGTACCAACCATATGGGTACCAGGTTGATTCCCAAGGTCTTTGCTAGCTAGAACTATTTAATCCTTCTCTGTTTGCACCTGAATATAGTCAATTGATTCAAGCGAATTCCTTCCTTGCTGGAGTTTCGTTTCTGCGCTATTCGACGGCGGAATGCTACCCGAGTCAACGCTAGAATGGTAGCACTTTAATGGTAGGCAAACACCGTCCGAGCCATAACTTCGTAATGGCAGAACTTTTCGCGAGGCAACTTGGCTCATTTTAAAGCTCTTCGAGCGAGCTTCGATATAGCAAATTCTCAGCTTAATCCGATCGACGGTCTGCACGGCACGCTGCGCGACGTTCAAGGTACTCTTGCTGTTTTGACTAAGTCCTTCTTGATCCCTCTCTCTACATACTCGGACCCGAGGATAGGGGCTGGTCTTGTACCAGGCACCCAGGGACCCTTGGAGGTGACCCCGAGGAGAGGTTTTAAGTTTGATTAAGTCCTAATGGCCCTTACACCAACAAGCTGGTATCAGAGCTGCGTTATAGTGATCCTCGTTATAGTTAGCTATGGCGGGCAACACCTCGGCGGGAGCTGGTGAATCTTCAGCCCAAGATCGTAGCGGCAGCCAAGATTCTGGTGTTTCAGCGCCAAGGGGAGCGCGAACAAACCAGGGCTCGCTTGTCAAGGAGGTGCTGAAAAACTTCACCGTCGAGAAGTTCAATGGTGAGGGCTATGATGATTGGGCCTGGAAAATGCAATTGTATTTCCGTCAGATCGGTTTGCTGAAACTAATGATTGGGGAGGAGCCTAGACCGAGTGACCCCACGCTGCAGGAAGATTGGGACGAGCGCTCCTCGGCTGGCTACTATTTGATGTCGCAGAGTTTGGAGCTGAACCAGTGTCACCACGTCATGCACCTGCTGCCGGAGGTTGAATGCGGTCCGAAGGCGTGGACCGTGTTGAAGGAGCTGCACGCCCCGACCTCCGTTGTCGCAACGTTGATGCTGGAGAGGGAGCTGTCCGCGTTGCGCCTGAGCGAGGGAGAGCCGGTGCAACCTGTCCTGGACAAGATGCGCGACCTCTACGCGAAGTTGGCGACCACGGGAATCACCTATCCGGAGCAGACCAAGTGCTTGAAGATGCTCTCGCTGCTGCCTGAATCGTGGCTTCAATTTACGAGCGGATTGAGCCTGCCGCAGAACCAGAGCTCGTGGACACTCGAGTGGGTGCGGACAAAGATTCTGGAGGAGGACTTTCGTCGCCGCCAACTGAGGGGTGGAGACGACGGCAGCAGCGGCTATGGGATGCAAGGGAGCCGATGTGGCAGAGGACGTGGCTTCGGTGGTGCTAGACGCGGTGCAAAGAAAGACGACGACTCCAACGACCAACAAGGAGGTATCGGTTGGGGTCGCGGTGCGAAATCTGGACGTGGGGGCAAATCGGGTGCTGGTGGCAAAATGAAAGGGAGTTGCTGGTATTGTGAGAAGGAAGGGCACCCCTGGTTTTTGTGCTATAAGAAACCCGATGGATGGACCCCCCAGAATCGTCACCAGGATGGCGGCGCGCGGAGGAACCAGAAAAACGGCGCCAACATGGTCGCTGATTCGTCCGACAACAACCCGAAGGGCAACGGTGGTGCGGAGAAGAAGGAGCGCACCGCGGGCCAATTCTTCCATGTGGGAGACAAGGGGGAGCAAGGAGACGCATCTGCCAAGGTTGGAGCAGAGCTGCACCCCCTGGACTATTGGGTGTTGGACACAGGCGCTGCTTGGACGATGACGCCGCGCAAGGACCTGCTGGACGACGTGCGCGCTGCACCAATTGATCAATGAGGTGTGCTCCGCCTCTGGACACGCGCTGAAGGTGGCTGGTGCGGGACGAGCTGCGTTCAAGGGAGCGGATGGCAAGCCGGTGGTGCTGCACGACGTTCTTCTCGTTCCTGAACTCAAGGCCAACCTCATCTCCCTCCATAAGCTTGCCAAGGCTGGGGTGAGCACTAGTACGGATGGGGCACGCACGTACAAGGGGCAGCTAGGAAACCGGGTGCTTTGGGATCTGCACGAGAGCAAAGACGTGTACAGATCTATGTGGCAGCTGCCGGCGCTGGCGTGGCACGGCGGGAGGCAGGCTAGAGAGGGGTCTGCATCCCAGGGGGAGTGCAGCGCCGTCGGAGGGGTTGGCGTGAAAGTGTCGGCCAGATCTGGGGAGACAGATTGGGCAACGGCACATCGACGCTTGGGGCATGTGGCAATGCCCTTGCTGAAGCAGCTGGAGAAGGATGGAGCCGTTAAGGGTCTGAAGCTGAACGGACAGCCACCCGATGATAACTGTGAAATCTGTTTGCTCTCAAAGTTTACCCGTTTTCCCTTCCATAGTGTGGCTGGCAGGAGCAAGAAGCCTTTGGAGCTGGTCCACATGGACTTGGTGGGGCCGCTGCCGGTTCAGGGGCACAAGGGGGAGCGGTACTTTCTGACCATAGTGGATGATTGGAGCAGACTCATGTGGGCGTATCCGCTGAAGCAGAAAGATCACGCCGCCTCCACGATTCGGGACGATTGGCTGCCGTTCGTGGAGAAGCAAGCGGAATGTGTGGTGAAGCGGATTAGGACAGACCGGGGTGGTGAGTTCCTTGGAGCTGAGATGACGGCTTGGCTCAAGAAGCAGGGCATCCAGAGGGAGCTGACCACGGCTTACACCCCACAGTCGAACGGTGTAGCAGAACGGGCGAACCGGACAATTCTGGAGACAGCTAGGGCGCTGCTCATAGAATCTGGGCTGAGCAATTCTATGTGGCCTCATGCTGTCCGGCACGCCACCGTCGCTAGGAACAGGGTGCTCACCAAGGTTGGGGATGACTCGTGGGTGCCGTTGGAGAGGTGGCTTGGGAGGAAGCCGCCGGTGGACATGCTGAGGGTGTTCGGTTGCATGGCAGTCGCCCACGTCCCCAAGACCTACCGCAGTAAGTTGGGGGCGAGTGCAATCTGGTGTGTGCATTTGGGGCTGGCTGCTGAGAGCAAGGGATGGCTGCTGTGGGAACCATCCAAGGGTGTGTTGTTTGACAGCAGGGATGTGAAATTCATTGAGGGCATGATGTATGGGAGCTGGGAGAAACAGCCGGAGGCCCGGGTGTCCCAGCAGATGGAGCAGATCACCATGCAGCTGGACCTGACTCCTAGTGTGTGGGAGGAGGGAGAGAAGGCAGCTGCGGGAAATGGTGATGGAGAGAAGGTACAGGAGGCACCTGCTGGTGGAGAAAATGGTGTGGAAAGTGGCGGCAGCACTAGTGAAGCTGCTGGATCCAAGGGAGGAGAGCAGCAGCAGGGGAAAACTAAGAAGCCGAAGGGTGTCGTTATGAAGGGATGGGAGACACCCGTCTCCAGGCCAGGACGTACCCGTATGGCTACTAAGAAGCTGACTGCAGGAACTGATGCAGCAGAGCAGCAGCTAGGGACCGAAGAGGCATTGCTGATTCTACCGCATGGCTATGACCCGGATGAGGAGGATGAGCCTGCGTACTGTTTTCTTGCCCCTGCACCAGAGGAACCAGCTAGTATGGAGGAGGCATTAGCTGGACCAGATAGGGACAAGTGGCTGGCTTCTAGGGATGCTGAGTACCAGAGCCTGCTGGAGAATGGGACTTGGGAACTAGTGGTGCTGCCTGAGGGAAAGAAAGCGGTACAATGCAAGTGGGTGCTAAGGATCAAGACTGACGACAAGGGGCAGGTCACCATCTACAAGAGTAGGTTGGTGGCTAAGGGGTTTATGCAGAAGGAGAAGCAGAACTTCAACGAGATCTTTGCTCCCACTGCCAAACCCCCTACCCTCCGTGTCTTGTTGGCAGATGCAGCCGTTAGTGGGAAATTCATCATTCAGATGGATATTTCAACGGCATTCCTGAATGGGATTTTAGAGGAGGATGTGTACATGACGCAGCCGCCTGGGTATGAGGATGGTACGGGCAGGGTGTGCAAGCTCAACAAGTCCATCTACGGCTTGAAGCAGGCGCCACGCTGCTGGTACCAGAAGTTGGCAGCTGTTTTAGAGGAGATGGGATTCAGGACCAGCAGCTGTGATGAGAGCCAGAAGCTGGTGCTGTTTCTGGTCTACGTGGACGACATTCTTCTCTTCAGCAGCAGCATGAAGGAGATCCAGAAAGTGCAGCAGCAACTGATGGAAAACTTCAAGTGCAAGAACCTTGGGGAGGTAAAGTACTACCTCGGGATGCACGTGGAGAGGGATCCTGATCACAGGTGGTTGAAGCTGCACCAGGAGAAGTTTTGTGATAGCAAGGGGGCTCTTGGGATGGCCAGGAACGCTGTGCTTCATGGGCTGAACAAGCACATGCGTATCAAATGGCACTGGCTGCGTAAGGAGGTGAAGAGGGGGACGGTGAATCCGATCTACATCAAGACTCACCAGCAGCCAGCATACTTTCTCACCAAGAGGCTTGCGGATGAGCCTCATTGGCGTTGTGTGCGCATGAGTGGAATGAGCATGAACTAGCATGGAATGATGGGGATGCAGCCGGCAGGCTGAGGGGGAGTGTGTTGGGTGCAAATGCACATTGCACGACATCCTGCCGTCTGTTTGTACGAGTATGCGTGTGCGAATGCATTTGCGTGTGAATGGTGTGTTCGTGTGCTTTCGCAATTTTCGCTTGAAGCATTTGCAGGTGTTGGTGTAAGGGCCTAATAAACTCAAGCTATTAGGACTTAATCAAACTTAAAACCTCTCCTCGGGGTCACCTCCAAGGGTCCCTGGGTGCCTGGTACAAGACCAGCCCCTATCCTCGGGTCCGAGTTTGTAGAGAGAGGGATCAAGAAGGACTTAGTCAAAACAGCAAGAGTACCTTGAACGTCGCGCAGCGTGCCGTGCAGACCGTCGATCGGATTAAGCTGAGAATTCGCTATATCGAAGCTCGCTCCAAGAGCTTTAAAATGAGCCAAGTTGCCTCGCGAAAAGTTCTGCCATTACTAAGTTATGGCTCGGACAGCGTTTGCCTAGCGTTGGAGTGCTAGCATACTAGCGTTGACTCGGGTAGCATTCCGCCGTCGAATAGCGCAGAAACGAAATTCCAGCGAGGAAGGAATTCGCTTGAATCAATTTGACTATATTCAGGTGCAAACAGAGAAGGATTAAATAGTTCTAGCTAGCAAGGACCTTGGGAATCAACCTGGGAATAACCAGGGATGATCCCAAATAATTCCAAGCAACAGAACCAACCTGGCTGGACAAAATAGCAGGTGGTAGGTTGGTAAACAACCTCTGGTTCTGTTTTTCCAACCTGGGAAAACAACAACCAGGTTCAGGTTCTAAAAACAGAACCTGTTTTGTCTTTGCCTAACCAGCCAAATGCTGGTTCCGCTGGTTTCCCCTGGCCTTGTAGCACGCAGATACAGACAAACAACATCCAACCTTCACCTAAATTGTACCCCTATAGTGCCTTCCCTGCTACACTATAGTTAACCAAACAAAACAGTACAATTTCGAGTTGGATAGAACTGAATCTGCGCAATCAACTCAACCGAACTGCAAAGCTTCCATCTTGGGTTCCTTTGCGAGCTCGTCCTTTCTGCTTGCACTGTTCATAGCGCGTACAATGTTGTGCCGAAGCGCACATTGCGTGAGTACCTGCAAATGCTTCAAGCGAAAATTGCGAAAGCAAACAAACATACGAACATTCCATTCACACCCAAATGCATTCGCACACGCATACTCGTACAAACAGACGGCAGGATGTCGTGCAATGTAAATTTGCACCCAACACACTCCCCCTCAGCCTGCCGGCTGCATCCCCATCATTCCATGCTAGTTCATGCTCATTCCACTCATGCGCACACAACGCCAATGAGGCTCATCCGCAAGCCTCTTGGTGAGAAAGTCTGCTGGCTGCTGGTGAGTCTTGATGTAGATTGGATTCACCGTCCCCCTCTTCACCTCCTTACGCAGCCAGTGCCACTTGATACGCATGTGCTTGTTCAGGCCATGAAGCACAGCGTTCCTGGCCATCCCAAGAGCCCCCTTGCTATCACAAAACAGCGGCGTAGCAACTTTCTGCTCCTGGCCAATCTCCTCTAACAGCCTCCTCAGCCAAATCACCTCCTTCACCCCATGGAACATCGCCATGTACTCTGATTCTACGGAAGAGAGTGCCGTCTCCGTCTGCTTCTTGGACCTCCAACTAACAGGTCCTCCCCCAACTACGCAGATGTATCCTCCCACAGATGAGGAATCCTCCTTCTCAGAAGCCCATGTAGCATCGGTAAAGCAAGTGAGAAATAGCTTGCCTTCTCCAAGCCTCTCCCCCTTCTCTTTCAGCACCTCCACCCCTTTCTGCTTCACCTGTGCAGATGCGGAGTATTGAACTCCAATGCTTGGGTGAGAGTTCAGGTACTTCACCACACGCTCAGCTGCATCCACCTGCTCCTCTGATGGATTCTGCACCACCCTAGCCAGCTGCCCAACCGAGAAAGAGATGTCGGGCCTCGTGTGAACTGCTGCGTACAAGAGGCTGCCCACCAAGGACTGAAATTGCTGCTGCTCTTCAGCTTCAACCCCTTCATCCTCTGCAGCCTTCACAAGCTTGAATTCTGCTGGCAGGGGAGTTGCAACCTTGCGCTCATTCTCAATCCCATACTTCTCCCCCAGCTCCTTGATGAACTTCTCCTGGTGCAGCTTCAACCACCTGTGATCTGGATCCCTCTCCACGTGCATCCCGAGGTAGTACTTTACCTCCCCAAGGTTCTTGCACTTGAAGTTTTCCATCAGTTGCTGCTGCACTTTCTGGATCTCCTTCATGCTGCTGCTGAAGAGAAGAATGTCGTCCACATAGACCAGAAACAGCACCAGCTTCTCCCCCTCACCCTTGAGAAAGAGGCTCTCATCACAGCTGCTGGTCCTGAATCCCATCTCCTCTAAAACAGCTGCCAACTTCTGGTACCAGCAGCGTGGCGCCTGCTTCAAGCCGTAGATGGACTTGTTGAGCTTGCACACCCTGCCCGTACCATCCTCATACCCAGGCGGCTGCGTCATGTACACATCCTCCTCTAAAATCCCATTCAGGAATGCCGTTGAAATATCCATCTGAATGATGAATTTCCCACTAACAGCTGCATCTGCCAACAAGACACGGAGGGTAGGGGGTTTGGCAGTGGGAGCAAAGATCTCGTTGAAGTTCTGCTTCTCCTTCTGCATAAACCCCTTCGCCACCAGCCTACTCTTGTAGATGGTGACCTGCCCCTTGTCATCGGTCTTGATCCTCAGCACCCACTTGCATTGTATCGCTTTCTTCCCATCAGGCAGCACCACCAGATCCCATGTCCTATTCTCCAGCAGACTCTGGTACTCAGCATCCCTAGAAGCCAGCCACTTGTCCCTATCTGGTCCAGCTAATGCCTCCTCCATGCTAGCTGGTTCCTCTGGTGCAGGGGCAAGAAAACAGTACGCAGGCTCATCCTCCTCATCCGGGTCATAGCCATGAGGTAGAATCAGCAATGCCTCTTCGGTCCCTAGCTGCTGCTCTGCTGCATCAGTTCCTGCAGTCAGCTTCTTAGTAGCCATACGGGTACGTCCTGGCCTGGAGACGGGTGTCTCCCATCCCTTCATAACGACACCCTTCGGCTTCTTAGTTTTTCCCTGCTGCTTCTCTCCTCCCTCGGGTCCAGCAGCTCCACTAGTGCTGCCGCCAGTTTCCACACCATTTTCTCCACCAGCAGATGCCTCCTGTACCTTCTCTCCATCACCATTTCCAGCAGCTGCCTCCTCTCCCTCCTCCCACACACTAGGAGTCAGGTCCAGCTGCATGGTGATCTGCTCCATCTGCTGGGACACCCTTGCCTCCGGCTGTTTCTCCCAGCTCCCATACATCATGCCCTCAATGAATTTCACATCCCTGCTGTCAAACAACACACCCTTGGATGGTTCCCACAGCAGCCATCCCTTGCTCTCAGCAGCCAGCCCCAAATGCACACACCAGATTGCACTCGCCCCCAACTTACTGCGGTAGATCTTGGGGACGTGGGCGACTGCCATGCAACCGAACACCCTCAGCATGTCCACCGGCGGCTTCCTCCCAAGCCACCTCTCCAACGGCACCCACGAGTCATCCCCAACCTTGGTGAGCACCCTGTTCCTAGCGACAGTGGCGTGCCGGACAGCATGAGGCCACATAGAATTGCTCAGCCCAGATTCTATGAGCAGCGCCCTAGCTGTCTCCAGAATGGTCCGGTTTGCCCGTTCTGCTACACCATTGGACTGTGGGGTATAAGCCGTGGTCAGCTCTCTCTGGATGCCCTGCTTCTTGAGCCAGGCCGTCATTTCAGCTCCAAGGAACTCACCACCCCGGTCTGTCCTAATCCGCTTCACTACACACTCCGCCTGCTTCTCCACGAATGGCAGCCAATCGTCCCGTATCGTGGAGGCGGCGTGGTCCTTGTGCTTCAGCGGATACGCCCACATCAGCCTGCTCCAGTCATCCACAATTGTAAGAAAATACCGCTCCCCCTTGTGCCCTTGCACCGGCAGCGGCCCCACCAAGTCCATGTGGACCAGCTCCAAAGGCTTCTTGCTCCTGCCAGCCACACTATGGAAAGGGAAACGGGTGAACTTTGAAAGCAAACAGATTTCACAGTTGTCATCGGGTGGCTGTCCGTTCAGCTTCAGACCCTTAACGGCTCCATCCTTCTCCAGCTGCTTCAGCAAAGGCATTGCCACATGCCCTAAGCGCCGGTGTGCCGTTGCCCAATCTGTCTCCCCAGATCTGGCCGACACTTTCACACCAACCCCTCCAACGGCATTGCACTCCCCCTGGGATGCAGACCCCTCTCCAGCCTGCCCCCCACCATGCCACGCCAGGGCCGGCAGCTGCCACATAGATCTGTACACGTCCTTGCTCTCGTGCAGATCCCAAAGCACCCGATTGCCCAGCTTCCCCTTATAAGTGCGTGCCCCATCCGTGTTGGTGTTCACCCCAGCCTTGCCAAGCTTACGGAGGGAGATAAGGTTGGCCTTCAGGTCGGGGACGAAGAGAACGTCGTGCAGCACCACCGGCTTGCCATCCGCTCCCTTAAACGCAGCTCGTCCCGCACCAGCCACCTTCAACATGTGTCCAGAGGCGGAGCACACTTCATTGATCGGTGCAGCTCGTACTTCGTCCAGCAGGTCCTTGCGCGGCGTCATCGTCCAAGCAGCGCCTGTGTCCAACACCCAATAGTCTAGGGGGTGCAGCTCTGCTCCAACTTTGGCAGAGGCGTCTCCTTGCTCCCCCTTGTCTCCCACATGGAAGAATTGGCCCGCGGTGCGCTCCTTCTTCTTCTCCGCACCGCCGTTGCCCTTCGGGTTGTTGTCGGACGAATCAGCGACCATGTTGGCGCCGTTTTTCTGGTTCCTCCGCGCGCCGCCATCCTGGTGACGATTCTGGGGGGTCCATCCATCGGGTTTCTTATAGCACAAAAACCAGGGGTGCCCTTCCTTCTCACAATACCAGCAACTCCCTTTCATTTTGCCACCAGCACCCGACTTGCCCCCACGTCCAGATTTCGCACCGCGACCCCAACCGGTACCTCCTTGTTGGTCGTTGGAGTCGTCGTCTTTCTTTGCACCGCGTCCAGCACCACCGAAGCCACGTCCTCTGCCACGTCGGCTCCCTTGCATCCCGTAGCCGCTGCTGCCGTCGTCTCCACCCCTCAGTTGGCGGCGACGGAAGTCCTCCTCCAGAATCTTCGTCCGCACCCACTCGAGCGTCCACAAGCTCTGGTTCTGCGGCAGGCTCAATCCGCTAGTAAATTGAAGCCACGATTCTGGCAGCAGCGAGAGCATCTTCAAGCACTTGGTCTGCTCCAGGTAGGTGATTCCCGCGGTCGCCAACTTCGCGTAGAGGTCGCGCATCTTGTCCAGGACTGGTTGCACCGGCTCTCCTTCGCTCAGGCGCAACGCGGACAGCTCCCTCTCCAGCATCAACGTTGCGACAACGGAGGTCGGGGCGTGCAGCTCCTTCAACACGGTCCACGCCTTCGGACCGCATTCAACCTCCGGCAGCAGGTGCATGACGTGGTGACGCTGGTTCAGCTCCAAACTCTGCGACATCAAATAGTAGCCAGCCGAGGAGCGCTCGTCCCAATCTTCCTGCAGCGTGGGGTCACTCGGTCTAGGCTCCTCCCCAATCATTAGTTTCAGCAAACCGATCTGACGGAAATATAATTGCATTTTCCAGGCCCAATCATCATAGCCCTCACCATTGAACTTCTCGACGGTGAAATTCTTCAGCACCTCCTTGACAAGCGAGCCCTGGTTTGTTCGCGCTCCCCTTGGCGCTGAAAGACCAGAATCTTGGCTGCCGCTACGATCTTGGGCTGAAGATTCACCAGCTCCCGCCGAGGTGTTGCCCGCCATAGCTACCTATAACGAGGATCACTATAACGCAGCTCTGATACCAGCTTGTTGGTGTAAGGGCCTAATAAACTCAAGCTATTAGGACTTAATCAAACTTAAAACCTCTCCTCGGGGTCACCTCCAAGGGTCCCTGGGTGCCTGGTACAAGACCAGCCCCTATCCTCGGGTCCGAGTTTGTAGAGAGAGGGATCAAGAAGGACTTAGTCAAAACAGCAAGAGTACCTTGAACGTCGCGCAGCGTGCCGTGCAGACCGTCGATCGGATTAAGCTGAGAATTCGCTATATCGAAGCTCGCTCCAAGAGCTTTAAAATGAGCCAAGTTGCCTCGCGAAAAGTTCTGCCATTACTAAGTTATGGCTCGGACAGCGTTTGCCTAGCGTTGGAGTGCTAGCATACTAGCGTTGACTCGGGTAGCATTCCGCCGTCGAATAGCGCAGAAACGAAATTCCAGCGAGGAAGGAATTCGCTTGAATCAATTTGACTATATTCAGGTGCAAACAGAGAAGGATTAAATAGTTCTAGCTAGCAAGGACCTTGGGAATCAACCTGGGAACAACCAGGGATGATCCCAAATAATTCCAAGCAACAGAACCAACCTGGCTGGACAAAATAGCAGGTGGTAGGTTGGTAAACAACCTCTGGTTCTGTTTTTCCAACCTGGGAAAACAACAACCAGGTTCAGGTTCTAAAAACAGAACCTGTTTTGTCTTTGCCTAACCAGCCAAATGCTGGTTCCGCTGGTTTCCCCTGGCCTTGTAGCATGCAGATACAGACAAACAACATCCAACCTTCACCTAAATTGTACCCCTATAGTGCCTTCCCTGCTACACTATAGTTAACCAAACAAAACAGTACAATTTCGAGTTGGATAGAACTGAATCTGCGCAATCAACTCAACCGAACTGCAAAGCTTCCATCTTGGGTTCCTTTGCGAGCTCGTCCTTTCTGCTTGCACTGTTCATAGCGCGTACAATGTTGTGCCGAAGCGCACATTGCGCGAGTACCTGCAAATGCATCAAGCGAAAATTGCGAAAGCAAACAAACACACGAACATTCCATTCACACCCAAATGCATTCGCACACGCATACTCGTACAAACAGACGGCAGGATGTCGTGCAATGTAAATTTGCACCCAACAGCAGGTACTCGCACAATGTGTGCTTCGGCACAACATTGTACGCGCTATGAACAGTGCAAGCAGAAAGGACGAGCTCGCAAAGGAACCCAAGATGGAAGCTTTGCAGTTCGGTTGAGTTGATTGCGCAGATTCAGTTCTATCCAACTCGAAATTTACTGTTTTGTTTGGTTAACTATAGTGTAGCAGGGAAGGCACTATAGGGGTACAATTTAGGTGAAGGTTAGATGTTGTTTGTCTGTATCTGCATGCTACAGGGTCAGGGGAAACCAGCGGAACCAGCATTTGGCTGGTTGGGCAAAGACAAAACAGGTTCTGTTTTTAGAACCTGAACCTGGTTGTTGTTTTCCCAGGTTGGAAAAACAGAACCAGAGGTTGTTTACCAACCTACCACCTGCTATTTTGTCCAGCCAGGTTGGTTCTGTTGCTTGGAATTATTTGGGATCATCCCTGGTTGTTCCCAGGTTGATTCCCAAGGTCCTTGCTAGCTAGAACTTTTTATTCCTTCTCTGTTTGTACCTGAATATAGTCAATTGATTCAAGCAAATTCCTTCCTCACTGGAATTTCGTTTCTGCGCTATTCGACGGCGGAATGCTACCCGAGTCAACGCTAGTATGCTAGCACTCCAACGCTAGGCAAACGCTGTCCGAGCCATAACTTAGTAATGGCAGAACTTTTCGCGAGGCAACTTGGCTCATTTTAAAGCTCTTGGAGCGAGCTTCGATATAGCGAATTCTCAGCTTAATCCGATCGACGGTCTGCACGGCACGCTGCGCGACGTTCAAGGTACTCTTGCTGTTTTGACTAAGTCCTCCTTGATCCCTCTCTCTACAAACTCGGACCCGAAGATAGGGGCTGGTCTTGTACCAGGCACCCAGGGACCCTTGGAGGTGACCCCGAGGAGAGGTTTTAAGTTTGATTAAGTCCTAATAGCTTGAGTTTATTAGGCCCTTACACCAACAATCTCCGCATGGTGTGGTGAGCGTGGACGACACTGCGACTTATCTTTCAGTCTAGCCGACTTTTGGAGTTACCAATCGTGTTTATAGGCTGCAGCCGTGCGTTAGTCACTATGGTAGGCCCTGTAGGTGACGCAGGGGTGGTGGACACCCTGGAGGCATGGTTGGAGGCTCCGAGGAGACGCCACTTTGCTGGCGAGTACGAGGAGACACTCTCCCTTAGGCGGTCGTCGAGGTTGGCATCTGTGCATGTGTGGGCGACGGGGCACCCTTCTCGGCCTACCTCTCCTCGACTGGTGAACAATGAGGGCGGCATCGACGTGGGCGTCAACGCCGGTGACCAGGTCGGCAGCAGTGCGGGAGGCACGTCAAGGCAGCGTGGTGTGATTCACGCCGATGAAGTCGGATGCGTTCAGGCGCGAGGTATGCAGTTGTCGGCGGCTGCAAGGTCATCGGAGGGCGATGTCGGAGGACGTCAGAGTGGTTTGGCACCGATATCGGCGACCCATGTGACCACGGGAGGAATTGCCCCGAGCTACGGCTACTTGAAGTTTACGCCGGCCAGGATCTCGGTCACCCCCCTGCTGGTCGGTCGCCCCGACATCCTCACGTAGAAGGAAGCCATCGAGCCCTAGCTGGAGATGGCCGGGCTGATGGGTATTGCCGCCGGCACCGTAACGACGCCGTCGGAGAACTACCCCGAGAAGCGTGCGGAATTTCGTGTCGTGCAGCTGCTGACACTCACGGTCATTTCGCTGTACTGCTCGCCGGGTGTGTAGATCACATTGAAGCCGTGCAGGTACTACCTGGACGCCGACCATCAGGCGTAGCACTTCATCGAGTCGACGTACCAGGTCACCGACGACCTGTACATCGGCCAGCTCGAGGAGCAGATGACGCATCTGCGGATGGGCGACCAGGAGACTGCGACCGACTACTGTAACTGGGTTGGTGACTTCTTGCCACCATGAGGATGGCCGGCGTGCAGTACTCCACGGCGTCGTACGTCACGCACGTGCTCAAGGGGCTCTCGAGCAGCTACAACCTGTTGAACCAGTTGTCGGTGGTGCGAGCACGCGGGCGACGCTAAACAAGGATTCCCTCACCTCGTACATTCTGCAGAACGAGGCGATGCAGAAAGCCGAGCGTTCCTCGGAGCTACTGCGCAGACAAACTACGTTGCCCTGGCGAAACACAGTGGTTGATCAGGGCAGCGCAGTCAGCCTGGCGGTGGTGGTAGCGGAGTCGAAAAGCGGGCGAAGGACGTCGACAGGACGAAGTCGGCCAAGGTAGGCGGTCAAGGAGGAGGAAGTCGGAGTCGGGAGTGCTGAATCTGCCACAGCCCCGACCACCTCTCCTTCGAATGTCCCGACCGCAGTGATTCTGACAACGACGACGCTAAGGGAGGCCGAGAAAGGTCGGCCAGCCGTCGTCCACGTCGAGGAAGCAAGCCGCGCAAGGAGATGCAGTCGACCAAGTCGTCGATTTCGGCGAAAGACGCCGAATCCTCTGCAGTCGGCAAGGGGCAAGACGACAAGGAGGTATCGTGCTCGTTAGTCGGCGTCGTGGAGCCGACAGTCTCGCTGGCGCCGGAGGCCGGCGAGGACTTCCAGGCGGTGGCGGCAGCTGTGCAGGCGAACCCGGCGGTGGTCCTGCTCGACAGCGGCTGCTCGCACCACCTGATGGGGACGAAGGAGGCCTTCGTCGACTTGGAGCCGAGC
Source organism: Closterium sp. Yama58-4 (assembly GCA_947470075.1). Lineage (NCBI taxonomy): Eukaryota > Viridiplantae > Streptophyta > Zygnematophyceae > Desmidiales > Closteriaceae > Closterium > Closterium sp. Yama58-4. The sequence continues at coordinate 41,931 of CANIUD010000166.1, forward strand.
GGCGACGTGAAACACGTGTGCGGCTTCAATGGCGCGCTGCAGGACGTTTGCATCCGTGGCACCGTCTCTCTGCAGAGCGAGGCCGAGAAGCAGGTGCTGATCCCTGACGTGCTCTATGTCCCGGGTGTGCACGCAAACCTGCCAGAGTAAGTGCGTTACTTACCCGTAAGAGTAATTGTGTTACTTACCCATATGGTTGGTACGAAGAGTAAGTGCGTTACTTACCCAAATGGTTGGTACCAAGAGTAAGTGTGTTACTTACCCATATGGTTGGTACCAAGAGTGAGTGCGTTACTTACTTTGTATGGCTGGTACCAAAAGTAAGTGGGTTACTTACCCCTATTGCTGATACCAAGAGTAGGTGCGTTTTTTACCTATATGGCCGGTTCCAGGAGTATGTGCGTTGCTTATCCATATGGTTGGTACCAAGAGTATGTGCGTTACTTACCCATATGGTTAGTACCAAGAGTAAGTGCGTTACTTATCCATATGGTTGGTACCAAGACTAAGTGCGTTACTTCCCCATAAAATTAGTACCAAGAGTAAGTGCGTTACTTACCCATTTGGTTGGTACCAAGAGTAAGTGCGTTACTTACCTATATGGATGGTACCAAGAGTAAGTGCGTTATTTACCCATATGGTTGGTACCAATATGAAGTGTGTTACTTATCCACGTGATTAGTACCAAAATAATGTGCGTTACTTACCCATATTGTTAGTACCAAGATTAAGTGTGATACTTACCCATATGGTTAGTACCAAGAGTATGTGCGTTACTTACCCATATGGTTGGTACCAAGTGTAAGTGCGTTATTTACCCATATGGTTGGTATCAAAAGTAAGTGCGTTACTTACCCATATGGCTGGTACCAAGAGTAAGTGTGTTCTCTACCCATATGGCTGGTATTGAAAGTTAGTGCGTTTCTTACCCATATGGTTAGTTTCAAGAGTATGTGCCTTACTTTCTCATATGGTTGGTACGAAGAGTAAGTGCGTTACTTACCCATATGGTCAGTATTGAAAGTAAGTGCGTTTCTTACCCATATGGTTAGTTTCAAGAGTATGTGCCTTACTTTCTCATATGGTTGGAACCAAGAGTAAGAGTATTTCCCACCCACATGGTTAGTACCAAGAGTAAGTGCGTTACTTACCTATATGGCTAGGATCAAGCATAAGTGCGTTACTTATCCATATGGTTGGTACCAAGAGTAAGTGCGTTACTTGCCCATATGGTTTATGGTTAGTACAAAGAGTAAGTGTGTTACTTACCCATGTGGTTTCTGGTAAGTATCAAGAGTAAGTGCGTTACTTTCGTATATGTATGGTATCAAGCGTAAGTGCGTTACTTACCCAAATGGTTGGTACCAAGAGTAAGCGCGTTGCTTACCCATATGGTTAGTACCAAGAGTAATTGCGTTATTTACCCATATGGTTGGTATCGGAAGTAAGTGCGTTAGTTACCCATATGATTAGTACCAAGAGTATGTGCATAACTTTCCCATATAATTGGTATCGAAAGTAAGTGTATTACTTACCCACATTGTTGGTACCTAGAATAAGCGCGTTACTTACCCATATGGTTAGTACCAAGAGTAAGCACGCTACTTACCTATATAGTTAGTTCCAATAATAAGTGCGTTACTTACCCATATGGTTAGTACCAAGAGTAATTGCGTTTCTTACTGATATGGTTAGTACCAAGAGTAAGTACGTTACTTACCCATATGGTTGGTACCAAGATTAAGTGTGTTACTTACCTATATGGTTGGTATCGAATATTAGTGCGATACTTACCCATATGGCTGGCACCAAGAGTAAGTGTGTTACTTACTCATATGGTTGGAATCAATAGTAATTGTGTTACTTACCCATTTGGTTAGTACGAAAAGTAAAAGCGTTACTTACCTATATGTATGGTACCAATTGTAAATGCGTTACTTACACATATGGTTGGTACCAAGAGTAAGTACGTTACTTACCCATATGGTTAGTACCAAGAGTAAGTGTGTTACTTACCCATATAGTTGGTATTGAAAGTTAGTGCGATACGTACCCATATGCTTCGTACCAAGAGTAAGTATGTTATTTACCCATATGGTTAGTACCAAGAGTAAGTGCGTTGCTTGCTCATATGGTTGATACCATGAGTAAGTGCGTTACTTACCCATATTGTTGGGTGCAAATTCACATTGCACGACATCCTGCCGTCTGTTTGTACGAGTATGCGTGTGCAAATGCATTTGCGTGTGAATGGTGTGTTCGTGTGTTTGTTTGCTTTCGCAGTTTTCGCTTGAAGCATTTGCAGGTACTCGCGCAATGCGCGCTTCGGCACAACATTGTACGCGCTATGAACAGTGCAAGCAGAAAGGACGAGCTCGCAAAGGAACCCAAGATGGAAGCTTTGCAGTTCGGTTGAGTTGATTGCGCAGATTCAGTTCTATCCAACTCGAAATTGTACTGTTTTGTTTGGTTAACTATAGTGTAGCAGGGAAGGCACTATAGGGGTACAATTTAGGTGAAGGTTGGATGTTGTTTGTCTGTATCTGCATGCTACAAGGCCAGGGGAAACCAGCGGAACCAGCATTTGGCTGGTTGGGCAAAGACAAAACAGGTTCTGTTTTTAGAACCTGAACCTGGTTGTTGTTTTCCCAGGTTGGAAAAAACAGAACCAGAGGTTGTTTACCAACCTACCACCTGCTATTTTGTCCAGCCAGGTTGGTTCTGTTACTTGGAATTATTTGGGATCATCCCTGGTTGTTCCCAGGTTGATTCCCAAGGTCTTTGCTAGCTAGAACTATTTAATCCTTCTCTGTTTGTACCTGAATATAGTCAATTGATTCAAGCGAATTCCTTCCTCGCTGGAATTTCGTTTCTGCGCTATTCAACGGCGGAATGCTACCCGAGTCAACGCTAGTATGCTAGCACTCCAACGCTAGGCAAACGCTGTCCGAGCCATAACTTAGTAATGGCAGAACTTTTCGCGAGGCAACTTGGCTCATTTTAAAGCTCTTGGAGCGAGCTTCGATATAGCGAATTCTCAGCTTAATCCGATCGACGGTCTGCACGGCACGCTGCGCGACGTTCAAGGTACTCTTGCTGTTTTGACTAAGTCCTCCTTGATCCCTCTCTCTACAAACTCGGACCCGAGGATAGGGGCTGGTCTTGTACCAGGCACCCAGGGACCCTTGGAGGTGACCCCGAGGAGAGGTTTAAGTTTGATTAAGTCCTAATAGCTTGAGTTTATTAGGCCCTTACACCAACAAGCTGGTATCAGAGCTGCGTTATAGTGATCCTCGTTATAGGTAGCTATGGCGGGCAACACCTCGGCGGGAGCTGGTGAATCTTCAGCCCAAGATCGTAGCGGCAGCCAAGATTCTGGTCTTTCAGCGCCAAGGGGAGCGCGAACCAACCAGAGCTCACTGATCAAGGAGGTGCTGAAGAATTTCACCGTCGAGAAGTTCAATGGTGAGGGCTATGATGACTGGGCCTGGAAAATGCAATTGTATTTCCGTCAGATCGGTTTGCTGAAACTAATGATTGGGGAGGAGCCTAGACCGAGTGACCCCGCCCTTCAGGAAGATTGGGACGAGCGCTCCTCGGCTGGCTACTATCTGATGTCGCAGAGTTTGGAGCTGAACCAGCGTCACCACGTCATGCATCTGCTGCCGGAGGTTGAATGCGGTCCGAAGGCGTGGACCGTGTTGAAGGAGCTGCACGCCCCGACCTCCGTTGTCGCAACGTTGATGCTGGAGAGGGAGCTGTCCGCGTTGCGCCTGAGCGAGGGAGAGCCGGTGCAACCTGTCCTGGACAAGATGCGCGACCTGTACGCGAAGTTGGCGACCGCGGGAATCACCTACCCGGAGCAGACCAAGTGCTTGAAGATGCTCTCGCTGCTGCCTGAATCGTGGCTTCAATTTACGAGCGGATTGAGCCTGCCGCAGAACCAGAGCTCGTGGACACTCGAGTGGGTGCGGACAAAGATTCTGGAGGAGGACTTTCGTCGCCGCCAACTGAGGGGTGGGGACGACGGCAGCAGCGGCTACGGAATGCAAGGGAACCGACGTGGCAGAGGACGTGGCTTCGGTGGTGCTGGGCGCGGTGCAAAGAAGGACGACGACTCCAACGACCAACAAGGAGGTACCGGTTGGGGTCGCGGTGCAAAATCTGGACGTGGGGGCAAATCGGGTGCTGGTGGCAAAATGAAAGGGAGTTGCTGGTATTGTGAGAAGGAAGGGCACCCCTGGTTTTTGTGCTATAAGAAACCCGATGGATGGACCCCCCAGAATCGTCACCAGGATGGCGGCGCGCGGAGGAACCAGAAAAACGGCGCCAACATGGTCGCTGATTCGTCCGACAACAACCCGAAGGGCAACGGTGGTGCGGAGAAGAAGGAGCGCACCGCGGGCCAATTCTTCCATGTGGGAGACAAGGGGGAGCAAGGAGACGCCTCTGCCAAGGTTGGAGCAGAGCTGCACCCCCTGGACTATTGGGTGTTGGACACGGGCGCTGCATGGACGATGACGCCGCGCAAGGACCTGCTGGACGACGTACGCGCTGCACCGATCAATGAGGTGTGCTCCGCCTCTGGACACGCGCTGAAGGTGGCTGGTGCGGGACGAGCTGCGTTCAAGGGAGCGGATGGCAAGCTGGTGGTGCTGCACGACGTTCTTCTCGTTCCTGAACTCAAGGCCAACCTCATCTCCCTCCGTAAGCTTGCCAAGGCTGGGGTGAGCACTAGCACGGATGGGGCACGCACGTACAAGGGGCAGCTAGGAAACCGGGTGCTTTGGGATCTGCACGAGAGCAAAGACGTGTACAGATCTATGTGGCAGCTGCCGGCGTTGGCGTGGCACGGCGGGAGGCAGGCTGGAGAGGGGTCTGCATCCCAGGGGGAGTGCAACGCCGTTGGAGGGGTAGGTGTGAAAGTGTCGGCCAGATCTGGGGAGACAGATTGGGCAACGGCACATCGACGCTTGGGGCATGTGGCAATGCCCTTGCTGAAGCAGCTGGAGAAGGATGGAGCCGTTAAGGGTCTGAAGCTGAACGGACAGCCACCCGATGATAACTGTGAAATCTGTTTGCTCTCAAAGTTTACCCGTTTTCCCTTCCATAGTGTGGCTGGCAGGAGCAAGAAGCCTTTGGAGCTGGTCCACATGGACTTGGTGGGGCCGCTGTCGGTGCAAGGGCACAAGGGGGAGCGGTACTTTCTGACCATAGTGGATGATTGGAGCAGACTCATGTGGGCGTATCCGCTGAAGCAGAAAGATCACGCCGCCTCCACGATTCGAGACGATTGGCTGCCGTTCGTGGAGAAGCAAGCGGAATGTGTGGTGAAGCGGATTAGGACAGACCGGGGTGGTGAGTTCCTTGGAGCTGAGATGACGGCCTGGCTCAAGAAGCAGGGCATCCAGAGGGAGCTGACCACGGCTTACACCCCACAGTCGAACGGTGTAGCAGAACGGGCGAACCGGACAATTCTGGAGACAGCTAGGGCGCTGCTCATAGAATCTGGGCTGAGCAACTCGATGTGGCCCCATGCTGTCCGGCACGCCACCGTCGCTAGGAACAGGGTGCTCACCAAGGTTGGGGATGACTCGTGGGTGCCGTTGGAGAGGTGGCTTGGGAGGAAGCCGCCGGTGGATATGCTGAGGGTGTTTGGCTGCATGGCAGTCGCCCACGTCCCCAAGACCTACCGCAGTAAGTTGGGGGCAAGTGCAATCTGGTGTGTGCATTTGGGGCTGGCTGCTGAGAGCAAGGGATGGCTGCTGTGGGAACCATCCAAGGGTGTGTTGTTTGACAGCAGGGATGTGAAATTCATTGAGGGCATGATGTATGGGAGCTGGGAGAAACAGCCGGAGGCAAGGGTGTCCCAGCAAATGGAGCAGATCACCATGCAGCTGGACCTGACTCCTAGTGTGTGGGAGGATGGAGAGGAGGCAGCTGCAGGGGGTGGTGATGGAGCGAGGGTACAGGAGGCACCTGCTGGTGGAGAAAATGGTGTGGAAACTGGCAGCAGCACTAGTGGAGCTGCTGGATCCGAGGGAGGAGAGCAGCAGCAGGGAAAAACTAAGAAGCCGAAGGGTGTCGTTATGAAGGGATGGGAGACACCCGTCTCCAGGCCAGGACGTACCCGTATGGCTACTAAGAAGCTGACTGCAGGAACTGATGCAGCAGAGCAGCAGCTAGGGACCGAAGAGGCATTGCTGATTCTACCGCATGGCTATGACCCGGATGAGGAGGATGAGCCTGCGTACTGTTTTCTTGCCCCTGCACCAGAGGAACCAGCTAGCATGGAGGAGGCATTAGCTGGACCAGATAGGGACAAGTGGCTGGCTTCTAGGGATGCTGAGTACCAGAGCCTGCTGGTAAATGGGACATGGGATCTGGTGGTGCTGCCTGATGGGAAGAAAGCGATACAATGCAAGGGGCAGGTAACCATCTACAAGAGTAGGCTGGTGGCGAAGGGGTTTATGCAGAAGGAGAAGCAGGACTTCAACGAGATCTTTGCTCCCACTGCCAAACCCCCTACCCTCCGTGTCTTGTTGGCAGATGCAGCTGTTAGTGGGAAATTCATCATTCAGATGGATATTTCAACGGCATTCCTGAATGGGATTTTAGAGGAGGATGTCTACATGACGCAGCCGCCTGGGTATGAGGATGGTACGGGCAGGGTGTGCAAGCTCAACAAGTCCATCTACGGCTTGAAGCAGGCGCCACGCTGCTGGTACCAGAAGTTCATCAAGGAGCTGGGGGAGAAGTATGGGATTGAGAATGAGCGCAAGGTTGCAACTCCCCTGCCAGCAGAATTCAAGCTTGTGAAGGCTGCAGAGGATGAAGGGGTTGAAGCCGAGGAGCAGCAGCAATTTCAGTCCTTGGTGGGCAGCCTCTTGTACGCAGCAGTTCACACGAGGCCCGACATCTCTTTCTCGGTTGGGCAGCTGGCTAGGGTGGTGCAGAATCCATCAGAGGAGCAGGTGGATGCAGCTGAGCGTGTGGTGAAGTACCTGAACTCTCACCCAAGCATTGGAGTTCAATACTCCGCATCTGCACAGGTGAAGCAGAAAGGGGTGGAGGTGCTGAAAGAGAAGGGGGAGAGGCTTGGAGAAGGCAAGCTATTTCTCACTTGCTTTACCGATGCTACGTGGGCTTCTGAGAAGGAGGATTCCTCATCTGTGGGAGGATACATCTGCGTAGTTGGGGGAGGACCTGTTAGTTGGAGGTCCAAGAAGCAGACGGAGACGGCACTCTCTTCCGTAGAATCAGAATACATGGCGATGTTCCATGGGGTGAAGGAGGTGATTTGGCTGAGGAGGCTGTTAGAGGAGATTGGCCAGAAGCAGAAGGTTGCTACGCCACTGTTTTGTGATAGCAAGGGGGCTCTTGGGATGGCCAGGAACGCTGTGCTTCATGGGCTGAACAAGCACATGCGTATCAAGTGGCACTGGCTGCGTAAGGAGGTGAAGAGGGGGACGGTGAATCCGATCTACATCAAGACTCACCAGCAGCCAGCAGACTTTCTCACCAAGAGGCTTGCGGATGAGCCTCATTCGCGTTGTGTGCGCATGAGTGGAATGAGCATGAACTAGCATGGAATGATGGGGATGCAGCCGGCAGGCTGAGGGGGAGTGTGTTGGGTGCAAATGCACATTGCACGACATCCTGCCGTCTGTTTGTACGAGTATGCGTGTGCAAATGCATTTGCGTGTGAATGGTGTGTTCGTGTGTTTGTTTGCTTTCGCAATTTTCGCTTGAAGCATTTGCAGGTACTCGCGCAATGCGCGCTTCGGCACAACATTGTACGCGCTATGAACAGTGCAAGCAGAAAGGACGAGCTCGCAAAGGAACCCAAGATGGAAGCTTTGCAGTTCGGTTGAGTTGATTGCGCAGATTCAGTTCTATCCAACTCGAAATTGTACTGTTTTGTTTGGTTAACTATAGTGTAGCAGGGAAGGCACTATAGGGGTACAATTTAGGTGAAGGTTGGATGTTGTTTGTCTGTATCTGCATGCTACAAGGCCAGGGGAAACCAGCGGAACCAGCATTTGGCTGGTTGGGCAAAGACAAATCAGGTTCTTTTTTTAGAACCTGAACCTGGTTGTTGTTTTCCCAGGTTGGAAAAACAGAACCAGAGGTTGTTTACCAACCTATCACCTGCTATTTTGTCCAGCCAGGTTGGTTCTGTTGCTTGGAATTATTTGGGATCATCCCTGGTTGTTCCCAGGTTGATTCCCAAGGTCCTTGCTAGCTAGAACTATTTAATCCTTCTCTGTTTGTACCTGAATATAGTCAATTGATTCAAGCAAATTCCTTCCTCGCTGGAATTTCGTTTCTGCGCTATTCGACGGCGGAATGCTACCCGAGTCCTCAGCTTAATCCGACCGACGGTCTGCACGGCACGCTGCGCGACGTTCAAGGTACTCTTGCTGTTTTGACTAAGTCCTTGATCCCTCTCTCTACAAACTCGGACCCGAGGATAGGGGCTGGTCTTGTACCAGGCACCCAGGGACCCTTGGAGGTGACCCCGAGGAGAGGTTTTAAGTTTGATTAAGTCCTAATAGCTTGAGATTATTAGGCCCTTACACCAACACCAACCTGGCTGGACAAAATAGCAGGTGGTAGGTTGGTAAACAACCTCTGGTTATGTTTTTCCAACCTGGGAAAACAACAACCAGGTTCAGGTTCTAAAAATAGAACCTGTTTTGTCTTTGCCCAACCAGCCAAATGCTGGTTCCGCTGGTTTCCCCTGGCCTTGTAGCATGCAGATACAGACAAACAACATCCAACCTTCACCTAAATTGTACCCCTATAGTGCCTTCCCTGCTACACTATAGTTAACCAAACAAAACAGTACAATTTTGAGTTGGATAGAACTGAATCTGCGCAATCAACTCAACCGAACTGCAAAGCTTCCATCTTGGGTTCCTTTGCGAGCTCGTCCTTTCTGCTTGCACTGTTCATAGCGCGTACAATGTTGTGCCGAAGCGCACATTGCGCGAGTACCTGCAAATGCTTCAAGTGAAAAAATTGTGAAAGCAAACAAACACACGAACACAACATTCACATGCAAAAATGCATTCGCACACGCATACTCGTACAAACAGACGGCAGGATGTCGTGCAATGTGAATTTGCACCCAACAACTTAACCATATGGTTAGTACCAAGAGTAAAAGCGTTACTTACTTATATGTATGGTACCAATTGTAAATGGTTACTTATCCATATGGTTAGTACCAAGAGTAAGTGGGTTACTTACCCATATGGTTGGTACCAAGAGTAAGTACGTTACTTACCCATATGGTTGGTATTGAAAGTTAGTACGTTACTTACCGAGATGGCTGGTACCAAGAGTAAGTGTGTTACTTACTCATATGGTTGGTATCAAGAGGAAGTGTGTTACTTACCCAAATCGTTAGTACCAAGAATAAGTGAGTTACTTACCAATATGGCTGGTACCAATAGTAAGAATGTTGCTTACCCATATGACTGGTACCAAGAGTAAGTGTGTTACTTACCCATATGGTTGGTACCAAGAAAAAGTATGTTGCTTACCCATATGGTTGGTATCGGATGGTTGGTACCAAGAGTAAGTACGTTACTTACCCATATGGTTGGTACCAATAGTAAGTGTGTTACTTACCCATATGGTTGGTATCGAATGTTTGTGCGTTACTTACCCATATGGCTGGTACCAAGAGTAAGTGCGTTATTTACCCATATGGTTGGTACCAAGAATAAGTGCGTTACTTACCCATATGGTTAGTACCAAGAGTAAGTGCATTACTTGTTGGGTGCAAATGCACATTGCACGACATCCTGCCGTCTGTTTGTACGAGTATGCGTGTGCGAATGCATTTGTGTGTGAATGGAATGTTCGTGTGTTTATTTTTTTTCTTTCGCAATTTTCGCTTGATGCATTTGCAGGTACTCGCGCAATGTGCGCTTCGGCACAACATTGTACGCGCTATGAACAGTGCAAGCAGAAAGGACGAGCTCGCAAAGGAACCCAAGATGGAAGCTTTGCGGTTCGGTTAAATTGATTGCGCAGATCCAGTTCTATCCAACTCGAAATTGTACTGTTTTGTTTGGTTGACTATAGTGTAGCAGGGCAGGCACTATAGGGGTACAATTTAGGTGAAGGTTGGATATTGTTTGTCTGTATCTGCATGCTACAAGGCCAGGGGAAACCAGCGGAACCAGCATTTGGCTGGTTGGGCAAAGACAAAACAGGTTCTGTTTTTAGAACCTGAACCTGGTTGTTGTTTTCCCAGGTTGGAAAAACAGAACCAGAGGTTGTTTACCAACCTACCACCTGCTATTTTGTCCAGCCAGGTTGGTTCTGTTGCTTGGAATTATTTGGGATCATCCCTGGTTGTTCCCAGGTTGATTCCCAAGGTCCTTGCTAGCTAGAACTATATATTCCTTCTCTGTTTGTACCTGAATATAGTCAATTGATTCAAGCGAATTCCTTCCTCGCTGGAATTTCGTTTCTGCGCTATTCGACGGCGGAATGCTACCCGAGTCAACGCTAGTATGCTAGCACTCCAACGCTAGGCAAACGCTGTCCGAGCCATAACTTAGTAATGGCAGAACTTTTCGCGAGGCAACTTGGCTCATTTTAAAGCTCTTGGAGCGAGCTTCGATATAGTGAATTCTCAGCTTAATCCGATCGACGGTCTGCACGGCACGCTGCGCGACGTTCAAGGTACTCTTGCTGTTTTGACTAAGTCCTCCTTGATCCCTCTCTCTACAAACTCGGACCCGAGGATAGGGGCTGGTCTTGTACCAGGCACCCAGGGACCCTTGGAGGTGACCCCGAGGAGAGGTTTTAAGTTTGATTAAGTCCTAATAGCTTGAGTTTATTTGGCCCTTACACCAACAAGCTGGTATCAGAGCTGCGTTATAGTGATCCTCGTTATAGGTAGCTATGGCGGGCAACACCTCGGCGGGAGCTGGTGAATCTTCAGCCCAAGATCGTAGCGGCAGCCAAGATTCTGGTCTTTCAGCGCCAAGGGGAGCGCGAACCAACCAGAGCTCGCTGATCAAGGAGGTGCTGAAGAATTTCACCGTCGAGAAGTTCAATGGTGAGGGCTATAATGATTGGGCCTGGAAAATGCAATTGTATTTCCGTCAGATCGGTTTGCTGAAACTAATGATTGGGGAGGAGCCTAGACCGAGTGACCCCGCCCTTCAGGAAGATTGGGACGAGCGCTCCTCGGCTGGCTACTATCTGATGTCGCAGAGTTTGGAGCTGAACCAGCGTCACCACGTCATGCATCTGCTGCCGGAGGTTGAATGCGGTCCGAAGGCGTGGACCGTGTTGAAGGAGCTGCACGCCCCGACCTCCGTTGTCGCAACGTTGATGCTGGAGAGGGAGCTGTCCGCGTTGCGCCTGAGCGAGGGAGAGCCGGTGCAACCTGTCCTGGACAAGATGCGCGACCTGTACGCGAAGTTGGCGACTGCGGGAATCACCTACCCGGAGCAGACCAAATGCTTGAAGATGCTCTCGCTGCTGCCTGAATCGTGGCTTCAATTCACGAGCGGATTGAGCCTGCCGCAGAACCAGAGCTCGTGGACACTCGAGTGGGTGCGGACAAAGATTCTGGAGGAGGACTTTCGTCGCCGCCAACTGAGGGGTGGGGACGACGGCAGCAGCGGCTACGGAATGCAAGGGAACCGACGTGGCAGAGGACGTGGCTTCGGTGGTGCTGGGCGCGGTGCAAAGAAGGACGACGACTCCAACGACCAACAAGGAGGTACCGGTTGGGGTCGCGGTGCGTTACATATTCATATGGTCGATACCAAGAGTAAGTGCATTGCTTACCATATGGTTGGTACCAAGAGTAAGTGTGTTTTTTACCCATTTGGTTGGTACCAAGTGTAAGTGCGATACTTTTCGATATGGTCGGTACCAGGAGTAAGTGCGTTTTTTACCTATATGGCCGGTGCCAAGAGTAAATGCAATACTTAGCTATATGGTTGATACCAAGAGTAAGTGCGTTACTTACCAATATGGTTGGTACCAAGAATATGTGCGTTACTTACCAATATGGTTGGTACCAAACGTATGTGCCTTACTTACCCATATGGTCTGTACTAAGAGTAAGTGCGTTACTTACCCATATGCCCGGTACCAAGAGCAAGTGTATTACTTACCCATATAGCCAGTAGCAAAAGTATGTGTGTTAGTTACCTATATGGTTGATACCAAGACAAAGTACGTTACTTGCCCATGTGGCTGGTACCAAGAGTAAGTCCCTTACTTGCCCATATGGCGGGTACTAAGAGTAAGTGCGTTAATTTCCCATATGGTTGATACCTGGAGTATGTGCGATACTTACCGATATGGTCGGTACCAAGAGTATATGCGTTACATATTCAAATGGTTGATACCAAGAGTAATTGTGTTAACTACCCATATGGTTAAAATCAAGAATAAGTGCGTTTTTTACCCATTTGGTTGGTACCAAGTGTAAGTGCGTTACATACCGATATGTTCGGTACCAGGAGTAAGTGCGTTACTTACCCATATGGTCGGTACCAAGTGTAAGTGTATAATTTTACCCGTATGGTTGAGACCAAGAGTAAGTGCGTTACTTGTCTAAATATCTGGTACCAAGAGTATGTTGCTTGCAAATGCACATTGCACGACATCCTGCCGTCTGTTTGTACAAGTATGCGTGTGCGAATGCATTTGGGTGTGAATGGAATGTTCGTGCGTTTGTTTGCTTTCGCAATTTTCGCTTGATGCATTTGCAGGTACTCGCGCAATGTGCGCTTCGGCACAACATTGTACGCGCTATGAACAGTGCAAGCAGAAAGGACGAGCTCGCAAAGGAACCCAAGATGGAAGCTTTGCAGTTCGGTTGAGTTGATTGCGCAGATTCAGTTCTATCCAACTCGAAATTGTACTGCTTTGTTTGGTTAACTATAGTGTAGCAGGGAAGGCACTATAGGGGTACAATTTAGGTGAAGGTTGGATGTTGTTTGTCTGTATCTGCATGCTACAAGGCCAGGGGAAACCAGCGGAACCAGCATTTGGCTGGTTGGGCAAAGACAAAACAGGTTCTGTTATTAGAACCTGAACCTGGTTGTTGTTTTCCCAGGTTGGAAAAACAGAACCAGATGTTGTTTACCAACCTACCACCTGCTATTTTGTCCAGCCAGGTTGGTTCTGTTGCTTGGAATTATTTGGGATCATCCCTGGTTGTTCCCAGGTTGATTCCCAAGGTCTTTGCTAGCTAGAACTATTTAATCCTTCTCTGTTTGTACCTGAATATAGTCAATTGATTCAAGCGAATTCCTTCCTCGCTGGAGTTTCATTTCTGCGCTATTCGACGGCGGAATGCTACCCGAGTCAATGCTAGTATGCTAGCACTCCAACGCTAGGCAAACGCTGTCCGAGCCGTAACTTAGTAATGGCAGAACTTTTCGCGAGGCAACTTGGCTCATTTTAAAGCTCTTGGAGCGAGCTTCGATATAGCGAATTCTCAGCTTAATCTGATCGACGGTCTGCACGGCACGCTGCGCGACGTTCAAGGTACTCTTGCTGTTTTGACTAAGTCCTCCTTGATCCCTCTCTCTACAAACTCGGACCCGAGGATAGGGGCTGGTCTTGTACCAGGCACCCAGGGACCCTTGGAGGTGACCCGGAGGAGAGGTTTTAAGTTTGATTAAGTCCTAATAGCTTGAGTTTATTAGGCCCTTACACCAACAAGCTGGTATCAGAGCTGCGTTATAGTGATCCTCGTTATAGGTAGCTATGGCGGGCAACACCTCGGCGGGAGCTGGTGAATCTTCAGCCCAAGATCGTAGCGGCAGCCAAGATTCTGGTCTTTCAGCGCCAAGGGGAGCGCGAACCAACCAGAGCTCGCTGATCAAGGAGGTGCTGAAGAATTTCACCGTCGAGAAGTTCAATGGTGAGGGCTATAATGATTGGGCCTGGAAAATGCAATTGTATTTCCGTCAGATCGGTTTGCTGAAACTAATGATTGGGGAGGAGCCTAGACCGAGTGACCCCGCCCTTCAGGAAGATTGGGACGAGCGCTCCTCGGCTGGCTACTATCTGATGTCGCAGAGTTTGGAGCTGAACCAGCGTCACCACGTCATGCATCTGCTGCCGGAGGTTGAATGCGGTCCGAAGGCGTGGACCGTGTTGAAGGAGCTGCACGCCCCGACCTCCGTTGTCGCAACGTTGATGCTGGAGAGGGAGCTGTCCGCGTTGCGCCTGAGTGAGGGAGAGCCGGTGCAACCTGTCCTGGACAAGATGCGCGACCTGTACGCGAAGTTGGCGACTGCGGGAATCACCTACCCGGAGCAGACCAAATGCTTGAAGATGCTCTCGCTGCTGCCTGAATCGTGGCTTCAATTCACGAGCGGATTGAGCCTGCCGCAGAACCAGAGCTCGTGGACACTCGAGTGGGTGCGGACAAAGATTCTGGAGGAGGACTTTCGTCGCCGCCAACTGAGGGGTGGGGACGACGGCAGCAGCGGCTACGGAATGCAAGGGAACCGACGTGGCAGAGGACGTGGCTTCGGTGGTGCTGGGCGCGGTGCAAAGAAGGACGACGACTCCAACGACCAACAAGGAGGTACCGGTTGGGGTCGCGGTGCGAAATCTGGACGTGGGGGCAAATCGGGTGCTGGTGGCAAAATGAAAGGGAGTTGCTGGTATTGTGAGAAGGAAGGGCACCCCTGGTTTTTGTGCTATAAGAAACCCGATGGATGGACCCCCCAGAATCGTCACCAGGATGGCGGCGCGCGAAGGAACCAGAAAAACGGCGCGAACATGGTCGCTGATTCGTCCGACAACAACCCGAAGAGCAACGGTGGTGCGGAGAAGAAGAAGGAGCGCACCGCAGGCCAGTTCTTCCATATTGGAGAGCAGGGGGAGCAAGGAGACGCCTCTGCCAAGGTTGGAGCAGAGCTGCACCCCCTGGACTATTGGGTGTTGGACACGGGCGCTGCTTGGACGATGACGCCGCGCAAAGACCTGCTGGACGACGTACGCGCTGCACCGATTAACGAAGTGTGCTCCGCCTCTGGACACTCGCTGAAGGTGGCTGGTGCGGGACGAGCTGCGTTTAAGGGAGCAGATGGCAAGCCGGTGGTGCTGCACGACGTTCTTCTCGTTCCTGAACTCAAGGCCAACCTCATCTCCCTCCGTAAGCTTGCCAAGGCTGGGGTGAGCACTAGCACGGATGGGGCACGCACGTACAAGGGGCAGCTAGGAAACCGGGTGCTTTGGGATCTGCACGAGAGCAAGGACGTGTACAGATCCATGTGGCAGCTGCCGGCGTTGGCGTGGCACGGTGGGGGGCAGGCTAGAGAGGGGTCTGCATCCCAGGGGGAGTGCAACGCCGTTGGAGGGGTTGGCGTGAAAGTGTCGGCCAGATCTGGGGAGACGGATTGGGCAACGGCACACCGACGCTTGGGGCATGTGGCAATGCCTCTGCTGAAGCAGCTGGAGAAAGATGGAGCTGTCAAAGGTTTGAAGCTGAACGGACAGCCACCCGATGACAACTGTGAAATCTGTTTGCTTTCAAAGTTCACCCGTTTCCCTTTCCATAGTGTGGCTGGCAGGAGCAAGAAGCCTTTGGAGCTGGTCCACATGGACTTGGTGGGGCCGCTGCCGGTGCAAGGGCACAAGGGGGAGCGGTATTTTCTTACAATTGTGGATGACTGGAGCAGGCTGATGTGGGCATATCCGCTGAAGCAGAAGGACCACGCCGCCTCCACGATACGGGACGATTGGCTGCCATTCGTGGAGAAGCAGGCGGAGTGTGTAGTGAAGCGGATTAGGACAGACCGGGGTGGTGAGTTCCTTGGAGCTGAGATGACGGCTTGGCTCAAGAAGCAGGGCATCCAGAGGGAGCTGACCACGGCTTACACCCCACAGTCGAACGGCGTAGCAGAACGGGCGAACCGGACAATTCTGGAGACAGCTAGGGCGCTGCTCATAGAATCTGGGCTGAGCAACTCGATGTGGCCCCATGCTGTCCGGCACGCCACCGTCGCTAGGAACAGGGTGCTCATTAAGGTTGGGGATGACTCGTGGGTGCCGTTGGAGAGGTGGCTTGGGAGGAAGCCGCCGGTGGACATGCTGAGGGTGTTCGGTTGCATGGCAGTCGCCCACGTCCCCAAGACCTACCGTAGTAAGTTGGGGGCGAGTGCAATCTGGTGTGTGCATTTGGGGCTGGCTGCTGAGAGCAAGGGATGGCTGCTGTGGGAACCATCCAAGGGTGTGTTGTTTGACAGCAGGGATGTGAAATTCATTGAGAGCATGATGTATGGGAGCTGGGAGAAACAGCCGGAGGCCCGGGTGTCCCAGCAAATGGAGCAGATCACCATGCAGCTGGACCTGACTCCTAGTGTGTGGGAGGAGGGAGAGGAGGCAGCTGCTGGAAATGGTGATGGAGAGAAGGTACAGGAGGCATCTGCTGGTGGAGAAAATGGTGTGGAAACTGGCGGCAGCACTAGTGGAGCTGCTGGATCCGAGGGAGGAGAGCAGCAGCAGGGAAAAACTAAGAAGCCGAAGGGTGTCGTTATGAAGGGATGGGAGACACCCGTCTCCAGGCCAGGACGTACCCGTATGGCTACTAAGAAGCTGACTGCAGGAACTGATGCAGCAGAGCAGCAGCTAGGGACCGAAGAGGCATTGCTGATTCTACCGCATGGCTATGACCCGGATGAGGAGGATGAGCCTGCGTACTGTTTTCTTGCCCCTGCACCAGAGGAACCAGCTAGCATGGAGGAGGCATTAGCTGGACCAGATAGGGACAAGTGGCTGGCTTCTAGGGATGCTGAGTACCAGAGCCTGCTGGAGAATGGGACATGGGATCTGGTGGTGCTGCCTGATGGGAAGAAAGCGATACAATGCAAGTGGGTGCTGAGGATCAAGACCGATGACAAGGGGCAGGTAACCATCTACAAGAGTAGGCTGGTGGCGAAGGGGTTTATGCAGAAGGAGAAGCAGGACTTCAACGAGATCTTTGCTCCCACTGCCAAACCCCCTACCCTCCGTGTCTTGTTGGCAGATGCAGCTGTTAGTGGGAAATTCATCATTCAGATGGATATTTCAACGGCATTTCTGAATGGGATTTTAGAGGAGGATGTGTACATGATGCAGCCGCCTGGGTATGAGGATGGTACGGGCAGGGTGTGCAAGCTCAACAAGTCCATCTACGGCTTGAAGCAGGCGCCACGCTGCTGGTACCAGAAGTTGGCAGCTGTTTTAGAGGAGATGGGATTCAGGACCAGCAGCTGTGATGAGAGCCTCTTTCTCAAGGGCGAGGGGGAGAATCTGGTGCTGTTTCTGGTCTACGTGGACGACATTCTTCTCTTCAGCAGCAGCATGAAGGAGATCCAGAAAGTGCAGCAGCAACTGATGGAGAACTTCAAGTGCAAGAACCTTGGGGAGGTAAAGTACTACCTTGGGATGCACGTGGAGAGGGATCCTGATCACAGGTGGTTGAAGCTGCACCAGGAGAAGTTCATCAAGGAGCTGGGGGAGAAGTATGGGATTGAGAATGAGCGCAAGGTTGCAACTCCCCTGCCAGCAGAATTCAAGCTTGTGAAGGCTGCAGAGGATGAAGGGGTTGAAGCCGAGAAGCAGCAGCAATTTCAGTCCTTGGTGGGCAGCCTCTTGTACGCAGCAGTTCACACGAGGCCCGACATCTCTTTCTCGGTTGGGCAGCTGGCTAGGGTGGTGCAGAATCCATCAGAGGAGCAGGTGGATGCAGCTGAGCGTGTGGTGAAGTACCTGAACTCTCACCCAAGCATTGGAGTTCAATACTCCGCATCTGCACAGGTGAAGCAGAAAGAGGTGGAGGTGCTGAAAGAGAAGGGGGAGAGGCTTGGAGAAGGCAAGCTCTTTCTCACTTGCTTTACTGATGCTACTTGGGCTTCTGAGAAGGAAGATTCCTCATCTGTGGGAGGATACATCTGCATAGTTGGGGGAGGACCTGTTAGTTGGAGGTCCAAGAAGCAGACGGAGACGGCACTCTCTTCCGTAGAATCAGAGTACATGGCGATGTTCCATGGGGTGAAGGAGGTGATTTGGCTGAGGAGGCTGTTAGAGGAGATTGGCCAGGAGCAGAAGGTTGCTACGCCGCTGTTTTGTGATAGCAAGGGGGCTCTTGGGATGGCCAGGAACGCTGTGCTTCATGGGCTGAACAAGCACATGCGTATCAAGTGGCACTGGCTGCGTAAGGAGGTGAAGAGGGGGACGGTGAATCCGATCTACATCAAGACTCACCAGCAGCCAGCAGACTTTCTCACCAAGAGGCTTGCGGATGAGCCTCATTGGCGTTGTGTGCGCATGAGTGGAATGGGCATGAACTAGCATGGAATGATGGGGATGCAGCCGGCAGGCTGAGGGGGAGTGTGTTGGGTGCAAATGCACATTGCACGACATCCTGCCGTCTGTTTGTACGAGTATGCGTGTGCGAATGCATTTGGGTGTGAATGGAATGTTCGTGTGTTTGTTTGTTTTCGCAATTTTCGCTTGATGCATTTGCAGGTACTCGCGCAATGTGCGCTTCGGCACAACATTGTACGCGCTATGAACAGTGCAAGCAGAAAGGACGAGCTCGCAAAGGAACCCAAGATGGAAGCTTTGCAGTTCGGTTGAGTTGATTGCGCAGATTCAGTTCTATCCAACTCGAAATTGTACTGCTTTGTTTGGTTAACTATAGTGTAGCAGGGAAGGCACTATAGGGGTACAATTTAGGTGAAGGTTGGATGTTGTTTGTCTGTATCTGCATGCTACAAGGCCAGGGGAAACCAGCAGAACCAGCATTTGGCTGGTTGGGCACAGACAAAACAGGTTCTGTTATTAGAACCTGAACCTGGTTGTTGTTTTCCCAGGTTGGAAAAACAGAACCAGAGGTTGTTTACCAACCTACCACCTGCTATTTTGTCCAGCCAGGTTGGTTCTGTTGCTTGGAATTATTTGGGATCATCCCTGGTTGTTCCCAGGTTGATTCCCAAGGTCTTTGCTAGCTAGAACTATTTAATCCTTCTCTGTTTGTACCTGAATATAGTCAATTGATTCAAGCGAATTCCTTTCTCGCTGGAATTTCATTTCTGCGCTATTCGACGGCGGAATGCTACCCGAGTCAATGCTAGTATGCTAGCACTCCAACGCTAGGCAAACGCTGTCCGAGCCATAACTTAGTAATGGCAGAACTTTTCGCGAGGCAACTTGGCTCATTTTAAAGCTCTTGGAGCGAGCTTCGATATAGCGAATTCTCAGCTTAATCCGATCGACGGTCTGCACGGCACGCTGCGCGACGTTCAAGGTACTCTTGCTGTTTGCACGCTGCACACCAACAGAGTAAGTGCGTTTCTTACCCAGTAAATGCCAGTAGCGTTGGAGAGTTTGCATGTGGCCCAGCTGCGAGACATTTTGTTGGTGTAAGGGCCTAATAAACTCAAGCTATTAGGACTTAATCAAACTTAAAACCTCTCCTCGGGGTCACCTCCAAGGGTCCCTAGGTGCCTGGTACAAGACCAGCCCCTATCCTCGGGTCTGAGTTTGTAGAGAGAGGGATCAAGAAGAACTTAGTCAAAACAGCAAGAGCACCTTGAACGTCGCGCAGCGTGCCGTGCAGACCGTCGATCGGATTAAGCTGATAATTCGCTATATCGAAGCTCGCTCCAAGAGCTTTAAAATGAGCCAAGTTGCCTCGCGAAAAGTTCTGCCATTACTAAGTTATGGCTCGGACAGCGTTTGCCTAGCGTTGGAGTGCTAGCATACTAGTGTTGACTCGGGTAGCATTCCGCCGTCGAATAGCGCAGAAACGAAATTCCAGCGAGGAAGGAATTCGCTTGAATCAATTTGACTATATTCAGGTACAAACAGAGAAGGATTAAATAGTTCTAGCTAGCAAGGACCTTGGGAATCAACCTGGGAACAACCAGGGATGATCCCAAATAATTCCAAGCAACAGAACCAACCTGGCTGGACAAAATAGCAGGTGGTAGGTTGGTAAACAACCTCTGGTTCTGTTTTTCCAACCTGGGAAAACAACAACCAGGTTCAGGTTCTAAAAACAGAACCTGTTTTGTCTTTTCCCAACCAGCCAAATGCTGGTTCCGCTGGTTTCCCCTGGCCTTGTAGCATGCAGATACAGACAAACAACATCTAACCTTCACCTAAATTGTACCCCTATAGTGCCTTCCCTGCTACACTATAGTTAACCAAACAAAACAGTACAATTTCGAGTTGGATAGAACTGAATCTGCGCAATCAACTCAACCGAACTGCAAAGCTTCCATCTTGGGTTCCTTTGCGAGCTCGTCCTTTCTGCTTGCACTGTTCATAGCGCGTACAATGTTGTGCCGAAGCGCACATTGCGTGAGTACCTGCAAATGCATCAAGCGAAAAATGCGAAAGCAAACAAACACACGAACACACCATTCACACGCAAATGCATTCGCACACGCATACTCGTACAAACAGACGGCAGGATGTCGTGCAATGTGCATTTGCACCCAACACATTTATCGCTGCAGGCAGCGGCAGGAGCACCGGGCTGACGGGGCGCCAGCAGTTTTTCAGCAGGGACTGGAAGGTTACATTTGCCGCCCCAAGAAGGATGGACTGGATGTGGGGCTTTCTTATTAGCGCTAGACAATCAAGGAGATTCGTGACTCAGGGGTGTTGGTGCCGGAGAGTGAGGCTAGGGTGCGAGCGGTGGACCACATCATTAACGTAGCCCAGGCAGGAGGCAAGGCAGCAGCGTATCAGGGTCCCGTAACCAGGGCGAGGACGATTCAAGGTCACGGGAGGGGGCAAGGGGATGTCAAGCGCACGGAGCAGTGATGTCAATATGAAGTGAAGAGAAGAACCTGTCTCAAAGAAGGGACGATGAGGGAATCATGAAGCAAGGAACACAGTGGCATCAAGACACAGAGTGAGTCAGTAGGAGAAGAGCCCAGGGCAGGAGGAGGTAAGGGAATTTCCGGCAGCTGTCACAAGATAAGTCGACGGGACCGCAAGTGTATATATTGTACATTTTGTACATTATATACACTTGCGTCCCGTCGGCTTATCTTGCGACACCCATATGGCCGGTACCAAATGTAAGTGCATAATTCACCCATATGGTTGAGACCAAGATTAAGTGTGTTACTTACCGATATATCTGGTACCAAGAGTAAGTGCGTTACATACCCATATGGCTGGTACCAAGAGTAAGTGCGTTACTTACCCATATGGCCAGTACCAAGAGTAGTTACTTACTTATATAGATAGTACCAAGAGTAAATGCATTACTTACCTATTTGTTTGGTACCAAAGGTAAGCTCTTTATACCCATGTGGTTGACATCGAGAGTAAGTTTGTTATTTACTGATATGGTTGGTACTAAGAATAAGTGCGTTACTACTGACCCATATGGCCGGTACCAAGAGTAAGAACGCTACTTACCTATATGGCTGGTACCGATAGTTAATTCGTTACTTACCCATATGGCCACTACCAAGAGTATGTGCGTTACTTTCCTATATGGTTGATACCAAGAGTAAGTGCGTTACTTGCCCATATGGTTGGTACCAAGAGTAAGTTCGTTACTTACCCATATGGTTGGTACCAAGAAAAAATGGTGGTACTTATCCATATGGTTGGTACCAAGAGTAAGTGTGTTCCTTCCCTATATGGATGGTACCAAGATTAAGTGCACTATTTACCCATATGGTTGCTGCCAAGAGTAAGTGCGTTACTTACCCATGTGGTTGGTATCCAGATTACGTGCGTTACTCACCCATATGGCTGGTACCAGAGTAACTGTGTTACTTTCCCATATGGCCGGTATCAATAAGTGTGTTACTTATTCATCTGGTTGAGATTTAGAGTAAGTGTGTTACTTACCGATATAGTCGGTACCATTAGTATGTCCGTTACTTACCCATATGGTTGATACTGTTGGTGTAAGGGCCTAATCAACTCAAGCTATTAGGACTTAATCAAACTTAATACCTCTCCTCGGGGTCACCTCCAAGGGTCCTTGGGTGCCTGGTACAAGACCAGCCCCTATCCTCGGGTCCGAGTTTGTAGAAAGAGGAGTAAAGAATGACTTAGCCAAAATAACAAGAGTATCTTGAACGTCGCGCAGCGTGCCGTGCAGACCGTCGATCGGATTAAGCTGAGAATTTGCTATATCGAAGCTCGCTACGAGAGCTTTTAAATAAGTTAAGTTGCCTCGCGAAAAGTTCTGCCATTACAAAGTTATGGCTCGGACAGCGTTTGCCTAGCGTTGGAGTGCTAGCGTACTAGCGTTGACTCGGGTAGCATTCCGCCATCGAACCGCGTAGAAACGAAATTCCAGCAAGGAAGGAATCCGCTTGAATCAATTGACTATATCCAGGTACAAACAGAGAAAGAACAAACAGTTCTAGCTAGCAAGGACCTTGGGAATCAACCTGGGAACAACCAGGGATGATCCCAAATAATTCCAAGCAACAGAACCAACCTGGCTGGACAAAATAGCAGGTGGTAGGTTGGTAAACAACCTCTGGTTCTGTTTTTCCAACCTGGGAAAACAACCACCAGCTTCAGGTTCTAAAAACAGAACCTGTTTTGTCTTTGCCCAACCAGCCAAATGCTGGTTCTGCTGGTTTCCCCTGGCCTTGTAGCATGCAGATACAGACAAACAACATCCAACCTTCACCTAAATTGTACCCCTATAGTGCCTGTCCTGCTACACTATAGTCAACCAAACAAAACAGTACAATTTCGAGTTGGATAGAACTGAATCTGCGCAATCAACTCAACCGAACTGCAAAGCTTCCATCTTGGGTTCCTTTGTGAGCTCGTCCTTTCTGCTTGCACTGTTCATAGCGCGTACAATGTTGTGCCGAAGCGCACATTGCGCGAGTACCTGCAAATGCTTCAAGCAAAAATTGCGAAAGCAAACAAACACTTGAACACACCATTCACACTCAAATGCATTCGCACACGCATACTCGTACAAACAGACGGCAGGATGTCGTGCAATGTGAATTTGCACCCAACACTTCTCGCCCTCGCCCTTGAGAAAGAGGCTCTCATCACAGCTGCTGGTCCTGAATCCAATCTCCTCTAAAACAGTTGCCAACTTCTGGTACCAGCAGCGTGGCGCCTGCTTCAAGCCATAGATGGACTTGTTGAGCTTGCACACCCTGCCCGTACCATCCTCATACCCAGGCGGCTGCGTCATGAACACCTCCTCCTCTAAAATCCCGTTGAGGAATGCCGTTGATATATCCATCTGAATGATGAATTTCCCACTAACAGCTGCATCTGCCAACAAGACACGGAGGGTAGGGGGTTTGGCAGTGGGAGCAAATATCTCATTGAAGTCCCGCTTCTCCTTCTGCATAAACCCCTTAGCCACCAACCTACTCTTGTAGATGGTGACCTGCCCCTTGTCGTCAGTCTTGATCCTTAGCACCCACTTGCATTGTACCGCTTTCTTTCCCTCGGGAAGCACCACTAGTTCCCAAGTCCCATTCTCCAGCAGGCTCTGGTACTCAGCATCCCTAGAAGCCAGCCACTTGTCCCTATCTGGTCCAGCTAATGCCTCCTCCATGCTAGCTGGTTCCTCTGGTGCAGGGGCAAAAAAATGTTGGGTGCAAATGCACATTGCACGACATCCTGCCGTCTGTTTGTACGAGTATGCGTGTGCAAATGCATTTGCGTGTGAATGGTGTGTTCGTGTGTTTGTTTGCTTTCGCAATTTTCGCTTGAAGCATTTGCAGGTACTCGCGCAATGCGCGCTTCGGCACAACATTGTACGCGCTATGAACAGTGCAAGCAGAAAGGACGAGCTCGCAAAGGAACCCAAGATGGAAGCTTTGCAGTTCGGTTGAGTTGATTGCGCAGATTCAGTTCTATCCAACTCGAAATTGTACTGTTCTGTTTGGTTGACTATAGTGTAGCAGGGAAGGCACTATAGGGGTACAATTTAGGTGAAGGTTGGATGTTGTTTGTCTGTATCTGCATGCTACAAGGCCAGGGGAAACCAGCGGAACCAGCATTTGGCTGGTTGGGCAAAGACAAAACAGGTTCTATTTTTAGAACCTGAACCTGGTTGTTGTTTTCCCAGGTTGGAAAAACAGAACCAGAGGTTGTTTACCAACCTACCACCTGCTATTTTGTCCAGCCAGGTTGGTTCTGTTGCTTGGAATTATTTGGGATCATCCTTGGTTGTTCCCAGGTTGATTCCCAAGGTCCTTGCTAGCTAGAACTATTTAATCCTTCTCTGTTTGTACCTGAATATAGTCAATTGATTCAAGCAAATTCCTTCCTCGCTGGAATTTTGTTTCTGCGCTATTCGACGGCGGAATGCTACCCGAGTCAACGCTAGTATGCTAGCACTCCAACGCTAGGCAAACGCTGTCCAAGCCATAACTTAGTAATGGCAGAACTTTTCGCGAGGCAACTTGGCTCATTTTAAAGCTCTTGGAGCGAGCTTCGATATAGCGAATTCTCAGCTTAATCCGATCGACGGTCTGCACGGCACGCTGCGCGACGTTCAAGGTACTCTTGCTGTTTTGACTAAGTCCTCCTTGATCCCTCTCTCTACAAACTCGGACCCGAGGATAGGGGCTGGTCTTGTACCAGGCACCCAGGGACCCTTGGAGGTGACCCCGAGGAGAGGTTTTAAGTTTGATTAAGTCCTAATAGCTTGAGTTTATTAGGCCCTTACACCAACAAGCTGGTATCAGAGCTGCGTTATAGTGATCCTCGTTATAGGTAGCTATGGCGGGCAACACCTCGGCGGGAGCTGGTGAATCTTCAGCCCAAGATCGTGTGCTCGAGAGCTGCAGCAGCGCGGTCAGCTTTGTATTCGTCACGTGGCCACTGAGGCCAACACTGCTGATGTGTTCACCAAGGCGCTTCAGCCTTGTGACCATCAGCGCTTCTGCACTCTGCTAGGCCTTGTGCCTACTGGACCTCATTTGCTTACTTCTTGACCCTGCTTGTACTGTGATCACTATATATATATGTGTGTATACCTGCATGTTCACTCTTGCTAGGTTGTGATCACTGCATCTCTTGCTCTATTATAAACCTGCATGTGGACTGGTCTTGTGACCGCTTGCTTGTGCTCGGAATTTGTGTGGAATCCTTGAGATCCACCCTGAGCTTGCCTTCCTTTGCTTTGACTGGTCTCGTGACCCTGTGGTTGTCTCCCACTGCGCCTATGGGGGTGTGTCAAACATTATATGTTTATATGATTGTAGGCTGTAGTGGGTTACACCTTAGGGGGTACACTAGATTAGGGTTTCCTACTTGTATCCAACTTTGTGCTAGTACAGTCATTCCTGTCTGTTGATTCCGACATGGCCACGTCCCAGCGGCACTGCGGCTCCGAGGCAAGAATGTAATCCCGAGCCTTGGTTCCCTCCATCCCCACCACCTCGGGCCAACGGAGCTTGCTGCGAACATTCACGAAAACGGCGAAGAGAAAGAGGGTTAGGAATGAGACTTGAGGACCCATGGGAAGAAGTCGGGAGGTGATAGAAGAGGAGAGGGACCGGCTATGGCGTTGGGGGAGGAGAGGAACAATCAGTTGAAATTTTTGTGGACGAACGGGAGGGAAAGCGAGCGGAGGGTGGGGAAGAGAGGGAGTGGGTTGGGTGGGAAGAAAGGGAGCGGGAGGGTGCTTTTTAAGGGAAGCGACACAGCAGGTTGTAACATTGAGAACACACCCGCAACTAGACGGCGCCGGAATCAGTCGAGTGGCGCTTATCGTGGGTGGGAGAACACTGACGACGAGCAGCAGCAGAACCGCGAGGAGAATGTCAAACTATATGTGCTGCATATTGTCTAGGCTGTAGTGGGGTAGCCCATATGGGGTACAACCCAATTAGGGTTTACTACTTGTACTCCTGCATCCTGTTAGTTCACTCATTCCTGCTGCTAGATTCTAACATGGTAGATATCTTTGCGCTTGACTATGATGCTATTCTCACTGCCATGTATGCCTTGTCTACTAGTGCTGACCGTGCCTGTTACCTGTGCGTACCGCCTGACCCTGGTGAGGCTGCTGCCCTAGGTGCTAGTGCGTCTCCTGCTCTAGGTGCTGGTGAGGCTGCTGCTCTCGGTGCTAGTACGTCTACTGCTCTAGGTACTGGTGAGGCCGTGGCTTCAGGTGCTGGTGACTCTGCTCTCTCTGGTACTGCGCCCACTGCGGTCTCGCACACCTTCACCCTTGACTCAGGAGCTTCCCGCTCCTTCTTTCGCGACTGCACCGCACTCACGCCGCTCAGTCGGCCAGTCCCGGTCTCCCTGGCGGACCCCTCTGGGGGTCCAGTCATTGCCCACCACTCCACGGTTCTGCCGTGTCCGGCCGTCCCGTCTGGCTTCCTGTCAGGTCTTTACCTCCCCTCGTTCTCTACGAACTTGGTGAGTGGAGCTGACCTCCAGGATGGGGGGGTTCACCAGTTCACTCCTGCGAGTCAGCGAGTGACTCACTGTACGTGTGCTAGGACGGGCCGGCACTTGGCCACGTTCACCCGTGCACCTGGCTCGAGTCTGTACACACTGACCACTGCGTCCCCTCAGGTAGCTGCGTCTGCGTCTACGTCTGGTCAGCAGGCGGCCCCCTGCGAGTGTCGCGCTTTGTCGCACGACACTCTCCTGTGGCACCACCGCCTTGGTCACCCCTCCTTGCCTCGCCTGCGTAGCATGCACTCTCGCTCCCTGGTCTCTGGTCTCCCCAGGTCTCTGCCTGCCCTCCCTCCCTCGCCTGCGCCGCCCTGCATTCCTTGTGTCGAGGGGCGACAGCGCGCCGCTCCTCACTCCTCCTCGTTTCCTCCCACAGAGGCTCCACTGCAGACGCTCCACCTGGACGTGTGGGGCCCAGCCCGCGTCCAGGGACAGGGCCACGAGCGGTACTTCCTGCTGGTTGTCGACGACTACACGCGTTACACCACGGTCTTCCCCTTGCGGAGCAAGGCGGATGTCCCTGCTGTTTTGATCCCCTGGATCCGCGCAGTTCGTCTCCAGCTCCGCGAGCGGTTCCGGTCGGACTTTCCTGTCCTGCGTCTGCACTCTGACAGAGGTGGTGAGTTCTCCTCCAACCTCTTGGCAGCCTACTGTGCGGAGCACGGCATCGCCCAGTCGTTCACGCTTCCGGCCTCTCCGCAGCAGAATGGGGTTGCTGAGCGCCGCATTGGCTTAGTCATGGAGGTCGCTCGTACCTCCCTGATCCATGCGGCTGCCCCCCATTTTCTGTGGCCGTTTGCGGTCCGGTACGCCGCGCATCAGCTCAACCTCTGGCCCCGTGTCTCCTTGCCGGAGACCTCGCCCACACTGATGTGGACGGGGAAGGTTGGCGATGCGTCGCGTTTCCGGGTCTGGGGTGCTCGTGCCTTTGTTCGCGATACCACCGCGGACAAGCTCTCCGCCCGCGCTGTTCCCTGTGTCTTCCTTGGCTTTGTCCCTGACGCGCCTGGTTGGCAGTTTTACCACCCCACCTCGCGCCGTGTCTTTGCGTCTCAGGACGTCACGTTCGACGAGTCGGTTCCCTTTTACTGTCTCTTCCCCTACCGCACTGCCTCGCTCCCCCCCCCGCCGCTCTTCCTCGCTCCAGGTGCTCCCCAGGTAGACCCCCTCCCCGCTCCCGGTCCTGCTCCTTCAGGTGTTTCTCAGGTAGACCCTCCTCCCTTGACTGCGCCGGTTGAGGTCACTGGTGACTCAGGTCCTACTGAGAGTGGTCCTGCTCGGGGTGCTACTTCTGGGGGTGCTGAGCCTAGGGGTGCGGAGCCTGGGGGTGCTGAGCCTGGGGGTACTGAGCCTGCGGGTGCGGAGCTTGAGGGTGTAGAGCCTGGTGGTGCTGAGCCTGAGTGTGAGGGGTCTGGGGGTGCTGAGCTTGGCGGTACTGACGCTGGAGGTTCTGGAGCTACTGAGGGTGCTGGCGCTGGAGGTTCGGGAGCTGCTGGAGGGCCTAGTACTGGTGACGCTGGAGCTGGAGGTTCTGGAGCCGCTGGAGGTACTGGTGCTGAGGGTACTGACACCGGAGGTTCTGGAGCCGTTGGGGGTGCGGGCGCTGAGGGTTCTGAGTCTGCTGTTGCGCGGTCTCCTTGGAGTGGCCGCCTTCGTCCACGTGTGCCTCTCACCCCACAGCAGCTGCAGGACTGGTACGGTCGCCGTCAGCGCCGCGCTGCTGGAGCTCGGAGTCGTGCTGGTCCTTTGTCTACTGGAGGTGCTGGAGTTGCTGGTTCTGGAGGGGCTCGTGCTGGAGACACTGAGGCTGGAGACCCTAGGACTGGAGGTGCTGGCTCTGGGGGTGCTGCTGCTGGAGACACTGAGGTTGGAGACCCTGGAGCTGGAGGTGCTGGTTCTGGGGGTGCTGCTGCTGGAGACACAGAGGTTGGAGACCCTGGGACTCGAGGTGTCGGCTCTGGGCCTGGAGGTACTGGAGCTGCTGGAGGTACTGGAGCTGCTGGAGGCACTGGAGCTGCTGGAGCTGCTGGTACTGGTGCAGCTGCGCCGACACGACTGTTCTTCGCTCCGCCGTCTCCGTCGTCTCTGCCGCCGTCTGCCTCTGTTCTTCGTCAGGTTCTTACTCTTCCGTCGTCTACTGGTCTTCCGTTACAGTCTGGCTCACCGCTGCCTGCTCCTTCTCCTTACGCTGAGCTGACTGGTAGTCCTGCTGAGCGTCATGAGCCTGCGTCGCGTCCTGTTTCGCCTGTTCGTCCTGGTCGTACCGGTCGTCGTGTTCCTCGTTCGCGTCAGCCGGCTGTCCCCGGCGCACACCTCGTAGTCCGTTGTCCTTCCTCTGCTCCGCCGCCTGTTCCTCTGCCGTCTCCTCCTGCGTCCTCTCTGCCTGCCGTTCCGGACCCTGAGTCTGACCGGTTTCGTACTGAGCACCCTACTGTCACGCGTCTCCTAGCCACTATTGTCACTGACCTGTCGTTTGAGTCTACTGCTGCGTCTGCCTTGGTCGCTGAGCTTGTTGACTTTGCTGCTGCCTGTCGTCTAGACTACACCGCCAGTCTTGTTGCTGAGTCTGAGTCTGTCTGTCCTCCGTCCGTCGGGGGTGAGTGTGC
The DNA here is from genome assembly GCA_947470075.1 of Closterium sp. Yama58-4. NCBI lineage: Eukaryota > Viridiplantae > Streptophyta > Zygnematophyceae > Desmidiales > Closteriaceae > Closterium > Closterium sp. Yama58-4. Next base: position 70,973 of record CANIUD010000166.1, read on the forward strand.
TCTTAGCACGGACGTCCTTGAGGACAGGCAGGAGGAGTTCCAGTGTCTTGCTACTGGCGGCCCTGCGATTTCAGCCGACTGCCCCCCGTTGTGCACGGGTTGCGACGGCCATCTCGTTTTCCCAGGTACGGGCGATTGTCTCGGGCAAAAACAGCCCGAGCGCCCCTCGTATGCCCAACGCAGGTTCAGTAGACGACACCAACGTTCACATTCCATTCCATTCCATCTCAAAACAAGCCGAACCGACACCCTCCATCAACCTTTCGGACGAACCATCAAACCACCATACGAACTGGTAAATCGTTTACGCGAAGGGGACCAAACTCCTACGGACGTACGCTTGTTGCGTGCCCGACAAGTTGATATTCCTTCGGGAGAGACAAGTTTGCAACATTTGTGTTGCACTAATAAAGCTATTGACTCGTTTAATCACGGTGTTTTCGCAGCTTCGTTGGAGGAGAAATACGCAATCCCAGCGTTGGATTGCGCGTTGTTCGGGACTGATCAATCCAGAAAGGATAAACCGATTACCCCAGACGGGTTTGCGACAACTTCATCACATGGATTATATTCAGTTCTTGAGCTTTTTATCAGCTCGCGTGTTCACATGGTTCATGTCGCTATATCATCATCATGGGCGTCGCGTTGGCGGCGGGCAGCGCAGCAGCGCTGATTATGGCGACGGCAGCGACTCTCGCACATATCATCGCGTTTGCGCCCGCCGCTACTACCGTTATTGCGGCGGGGATGCGAGCCACTGTCGTCATTCGTCATCATTGTTGCCTCGCTCGCTCGCCGCTGCGGCTTCGTCACGTCGTCGTCCCCCATCAGCTCCCCGCGCAGCAACTCTCCTAGTTTGCGGCTTCCGCGCTTCCCGCGTTATATCCGCCGCCAAGACGACTCCGCCGCGGCTGCGAGGGGCGCGGTCGGGCTGTCAGGTTGCTGCAGCAGCAGGTGAGCGCAGCAGCAGGTGGGCGCAGCAGCAGGTGGGCGCGACCCTTGTGACTCCGTTTCTGGTATCCAGTAGGACGCAGGTGAGCGCAACCCTTGTGACTCGCCTTCTGAGGCGATGTAGTCTGCTCTCATGTGTGCTGGCCGCTGGCCGCACGTGGCAGGTGCGTGTGGTGTGGCGCGTGTGGGTGGCAGAAGCGCGTGGCGAGTGTGAGTGGCAGATGCAGGACAATGCTGCAGGGAGGAGGCAAGGCATGCAGGTGGCCTTGCCCTCCTCCACGCGCCACGCGCATCCACCTGTCCACCACCGCCACTCTCGCACGTGGCTTGCAATGCTTTGCTTGTGGTGTGGTGGGTTGCGGTGGGGTGTGGTGTGTTGGGATGGAGGAGCCCTGCAATCCGCTGAGCGGACCACTCTCTTTCCACCACAGCAAGTCCACTCGCATCCCGTCTGCCCACTCACATCCCGTCTGCCCACTCGCATCCCGTCTGCCCACTCGCATCCCGTCTGCCCACTCGCATCCCGTCTGCCCACTCGCATCCCGTCTGCCCACGCGCATCCCGTCTGCCCACTCGCATCCCGTCTGCCCACTCGCATCCCGTCTGCCCACTCTGCGGCACGAGGTGACACTGTGCGAACTAATCTTGTCTCATCCCGACCCACTCTCTCCTCCCTTCACTCTCCTCTCTGCACGAGCGCCCCACTTTTTTCCCCTCCCGACCCCACAGGGCACACTCTCGTGGACTTACTCTGTGGCAACATAGCAGCTATGCTGGACCACTGTGTGCTGACGGGGCAGCTGTGCTGGTCCGCTGTGCTGGTCCGCTGTGCTGATGGGGCAGCTGTGCTGGACCGCTGTGTGCTGCACGTGCGCCCCCATGCCAACGCGCCTCTCACGGTGTCAGCAGCCCGGGTTACTTCCACGAAGCCATGGGGGGGGGGGGGGGGGGCAGACATCACGCCTACCAAGACGTGGCATGCGCCCAGGCTTGCGCTCGACTGCACGGAGCAGGTGAGCGCAACAGGTGCGAGTGGTGCGTGTGAGTGGCAGATGCGGGACAAGTCTGCAGGGAAGAGGCGAGGCATGCAGGTGGACTCGTGTCCTCCACGCGCCACGCGCGTCTACCTGTCCACCACTGCCACTCTTGCACGTGACTATGCAGGGCTTCAGACGTGGTGCGGTAGGTTGCGGTGGGGTGTGGTGGGTTAGGATGGATCGAGGAGCCCCGCAATGCGATCGCTGAGCGCACCAAAGCATGTCCACTTGCATCCCGTCTGCTCACTCACAGTGTCCCACCCCGTCTGCTCACTCACACCCGGTCTGCTCACTCACACCCCGTCCGCTCACCCCATCTGCCCACTCTGCGGCACAAGGTGCCACTGCAAATTGATCCTGTCTCATCCCTACCCACTCTCTCCTCCCCTCACCCTCCCCTCCGCACGCCCTCCCCCACCTTTCCCCACCTTTCCCCGTCCCGACCCTACGGCACACTCTCTGGACTTGTCTATGGCAACGGGGCAGCTGTGCTGGACCGCTATGTGCTGACGGGGCAGCTGTGCTGGACCGCTGTGTGCTGACAGGGCGGCTGTGCTGGACCGCTGTGTGTTGCACGTGCGCCCCCATGCCAACGCGCCTCTCACGGCGTCGGCAGCCCGGGTTACTTTCACGAAGCCATGGTAGCCCAGTAACACAATATGCCGGCTTCCCTGTACTTTGTGCTATCTGTTCATCATGGCATTCGTGCTAAAAACATCGAAACCACCATCCCACAGTGAAAGACAATGCTAATGCAGGGTTATGTTGCATGTTTGATAAATGACCGGATACAAACGTTACTGTACCGCACTGTAGCACATACAATCACATCTTGCAATAAGGCAAATGGTTGGGTTCACTGCACTGGGCCACTAAGAATGTTGGCTTCAGCTCTTTCTCAACCTGCTCCCCCTAGTCGTGGCTTACACACCTAAGAGTGATTGTGCCTTCACCAGGAGCGAGGCACTTCTCATAACAGGGATACTGGAGTCTGGAGGTTATCTTTGTGGAGGCTTAACGCATGTTACAGGCACCATCCGAACAAGCCCGCGATTATCGAGAAAAAGTCGAAGTTGGTTTCGGCGGCATTCGCCGGTGGTATAACCGTTGGGAGGGATGAGTTTCACGTGTCAAACATTATATGTTTATATGATTGTAGGCTGTAGTGGGTTACACCTTAGGGGGTACACTAGATTAGGGTTTCCTACTTGTATCCAACTTTGTGCTAGTACAGTCATTCCTGTCTGTTGATTCCGACATGGTATCAGAGCAGGTCCTTCGCTAGGACCGTTCTTAGGGCCCACCGCTACCTACCTACCTACCTACCTACCTACCTACCGTGCGCCCTCGTGCGCCTACGCGCCTCAGTGCGCCTCCTACCTACCGCGCGCGCGCAGCCCGCCAGCCAATCGCGCGCGGCTCGTTTTCTATTTTTAACCGCGCGCGACCCGCTAGCTGCCCGCGCGCGGCTGATTTCTTTTGAGCGCGACCGGCTCGCTGCCCGTGCGCCGCTCGCACCGCTATAGCGCAGCCCGCAGCGGCCCCGCCGGCCTGCACATTGCCGCCCGCCCGCTGCAGCGCCCGCCCGCTCGTCGCCCGCTGCAGCTGCCGCTCGCTCGTCGCCCGCTGCTGCTGCCGCCCGCTCGTCGCTCGCTGCAGCTGCCGCCCGCTCGTCGCTCGCTGCTGCTGCCGCCCGCTCGTCGCCCGCTGCAGCTGCCGCCCGCTCGTCGCCCGCTGCTGCTGCCGCCCGCTCGTCGCTCGCTGCAGCTGCCGCCCGCTCGTCGCCCGCTCGGCTCCTTAGCCGCCCGTCGCGGCCCCTTAGCCGCCCGTCGCGGCCCCTTAGCCGCCCGCGGCTCCTTCCCCGCGCGTCGCGGCCCCTTAGCTGCCCGTCGCGACCCCTCAGCCGCCCCTTCGCGGCTTCGTCGCTGCCGGACCTGCAGCAGCTGCCGCCGCCTAGCCTGCAACAGCAGCCGCCGCTCGACCTGCAGCAGCTGTCGCCACCGAGCCTGCAGCAGCAGCCGCCGCCAGACCTGCAGCAGCTGCCGCCGCCGAGCCTACCGCAGCTGCCACCGCCGAGCCTGCAGCAGAGGCCGCCGCCGGACCTTCAGCAGCTGCAGCCGCCGAGCCTGCAGCAGCAGCCGCCGCTCGACCTACAGCAGCTGCCGCCGCCGACCCTGCAGCAGCTGCCGCGGAGCTCCCTGCTGCGACCTGGCCCCGCCCCGCAGTTGCAGCGGCCCCGCTGTCACCACCGTCTTGCGCCCGCCGCGCCTACCTCTGGTGAGCTTTGACCTGCCCTTACTACTCCCACTGCCACTGCTGTTGCTACCACTACTGCTGCTGCTCCTGGCGTGGCCAGATGCAGCTCCAGCAGGCTCGTGAGTGGTACGCCGGTTTGGGCAGTCGGGGTGGCCGTAGTGGTAGTCGCTCTGGAGTGTGTCGTTCGGGAGCCTCTGGTAGTGGACAGGTGCAGCAGCTGTGCCCTCTTATGCTCCAGCAGGCTCGTGAGTGGTACGCCGGTTTGGGACGTCGGGGTGGCCGTAGTGGTAGTCGCTCTGGAGTGCGTCGTTCGGGAGCCTCTGGTCGTGGCCAGGTGCAGCAGCCGTGCCCTCTTATGCTACAGCAGGCTCGTGAGTGGTACGCCAGTTTGGGACGTCGGGGTGGCCGTAGTGGTAGTCGCTCTGGAGTGCGTCGTTCGGGAGCCTCTGGTCGTGGCCAGGTGCAGCAGCCGTGCCCTCTTCTGCTACAGCAGGCTCGTGAGTGGTACGCCAGTTTGGGCTGTCGGAGTGGCCGTAGTGGTAGTCCCTCTGGAGTGCGTCGCTCGGGAGCTACTGGTAGTGGAGAGGTGCAGCTGCCGAGTCCTGTGAGTCAGGCTGCCGCTCTAGGTGCTAGTACGTCTGTTGCCCTAGGTGCAGGTGAGGCTTCCACTCCCGGTACTCACGTGTCTACCACTCCAGCTGCTGATGAGCCTACTGCTCTAGGTACTAGTGCGACTGCCACTGCAGGTCCTCTGGTGTCTGCCACCTCAGGTGATGGTGTGGCTGTCGCTCTAGGTGCTCGTGAGTCCGTCCCCCCTGGTACTGAGTCGACTGCAGCACTGCACACCTTCACACTGGACTCAGGTGCTTCTCGCTGTTTCTTTCGTGACCGCACTGCCCTTGAGCCGCTTGCTCGGCCAGTTGCTGTCTCCCTCGCTGACCCCTCAGGGGGTCCGGTCATTGCGACCTCCTCCACTGTCCTTCCTTGTCCTGCGGTCCCGTCAGGCACACTGTCCGGCCTCTACCTCCCCTCGTTCTCTACGAACTTGGTGGCAGGTAGTGCGCTCCAGGACGGGGGTGTTCACCAGTTCACCCCTGCTTACGAGCGCGTGACCCACTGCACGTGTGCTCGGACGGGCCGTCACCTGGCTACCTTCACTCGGCAGCCGGGGTCGGACCTGTACACACTGACCACTGAGTCCCCTCAGGTAGCTGCGTCCGCGTCTGCGTCTGCGTCAGGTCAGCTGTCCGCCCCCTGCTCGTGTCGCTCTCTGGCGCATGAGACTGTCCTCTGGCACCACCGCCTTGGTCACCCGTCTGTGCAGCGCCTTCGGGCCATGCACAAACGGGACCTTGTTGCTGGTCTTCCCAGGGTTCTCCCTCCCCTCCCACCCTCGCCTGCTCCTCCCTGTCTTCCCTGTGTCGAGGGGCGGCAGCGCGCCGCTCCTCACTCCTCCTCCTTCCCCCCGACGACTGCTCCTTTGCAGACGCTCCACATGGACGTGTGGGGCCCAGCCCGCGTCCGTGGTCAGGGTCAGGAGAGGTACTTCCTGATTGTTGTTGACGACTTCTCGCGCTACACCACGGTCTTCCCCTTGCGCACCAAGGGTGACGTCCCTGATGTCTTGATCCCTTGGATCCGCAGATCTCGTCTCCAGCTCAGTGAGCGTTTCCGCTCCGACTTCCCTGTCCTGCGTCTGCACTCTGACAGAGGTGGGGAGTTTTCCTCTGGCCTCTTGGAGGCCTTCTGTCAGCAGGAGGGCATTGAGCAGTCGTTCACGCTTCCGGCCTCTCCACAGCAGAATGAGGTTGCTGAGCGCCGCATTGGCTTGGTCATGGAGGTCGCTCGTACCTCCTTGGTTCATGCGGCTGCCCCCCACTTTCTGTGGCCGTTTGCAGTCCGATACGCTGCGCATCAGCTCAACCTCTGGCCCCGTGTCTCCTTACCGGAGACTTCTCCGACACTGCGTTGGACGGGAGAGGCTGGCGATGCGTCGCGTTTTCGGGTCTGGGGATCTCGAGCTTTTGTTCGCGATACGTCCGCGGACAAGCTCTCCCGTCGAGCTGTCCCCTGTGTCTTCCTTGGCTTTGTCCCGGACGCGCCTGGTTGGCAGTTCTACCACGCCACCTCGCGTCGTGTCCTGGCCTCTCAGGACGTCACTTTTGACGAGTCCGTCCCCTACTACCGCCTCTTCCCCTACCGCACTGCCCCGCTCCCCCCCCCGCCTCTCTTCCTCGCTCCAGGTGCTGAGGTACCAGACCCCCTCCCCCCTCAGGGTGCCGCTCCCTCAGGTGTGTCCCAGGTAGACCCGGTTGAGCCTGTCGAGGTAGCTGTTGACTCTCGTCCTGCTGGGGGTACTGAGCCTGACCGTGAGGAGTCTGAGGGTGCTGAGCCTGGGGGTGCGGAGCCTGGAGGTGCTGAGCCTGGGGGTGCGGAGTCTGGAGGTGCTGAGCCTGGAGGTGCTGCGTCTGGGGGTGCTACGTCTGGGGGTGCTGAGCCTGGGGGTGCTGAGCCTGACCGTGCTGAGTCTGGGGGTGCGGAGCCTGGGGGTGCGGAGTCTGGAGGTGCTGAGCCTGGGGGTGCTGCGTCTGGGGGTGCTGTGTCTGGAGGTGCTGAGCCTGAGCGTGCTACACCTGGAGGAGCCCTCTCCTCCCAGCAGCTGCAGGAGAGGTATCTACAGTACTGCCGCCTCCGGAGAGGTGCTGCTGGAGCTCGTACCAGTACTTCCCCTCCTACCCAGGAGCTCCCCCCCATTCAGCAGATCCGAGAGTGGTACGCGCGGCGCTGCAGTCTTCGGAGTGGTGCTCCTGGTGCTGCAGACCCTGGGGGTGGCGCTGCTGCTGGTACTGCGGACCCGGGCGTTGGAGCTGCTGCTGGTGCTGAGGACCTGGACGGTGGAGCTGCTGCTGGTGCTGAGGACCCGGGCGGTGGAGCTACTGCTGGTGCTGAGGACCCGGGCGTTGGAGCTGCTGCTGGTGCTGAGGACCCGGGCGGTGGCACTGCTGCTGGTGCTGAGGACCCGGGCGGTGGAGCTGCTGCTGGTGCTGAGGACCCGGGCGTTGGAGCTGCTCCTGGTGCTGAGGACCCGGGCGGTGGAGCTGCTGCTGGTGCTGAGGACCCGGACGTTGGAGCTACTGCGGGTACTGAGGACCCTGCTGCTGGTGTCTCTGCTCGTTCTGGAGACGCTGCGCGGCCGCGACCGTACTTCGTACCGCTCCTTCAGCAGGTTCTTGGTCAGACTCCTCCTCCTTGTCCTCCTCCCTCCGTAGAGTGTCCTTCGCCTGTCTCGCCTCTCCCTGCTCCCTCTCCTTACACTGGTCCCACGGGAGGTCTTACAGAGCGTCGTGAGCCTGAGTCTCGTCCTGCGTCGCCTGTTCGTACTGCTCGCACTGGTCGTCGTGTCCCACGTGAGCGTCCTCCTCCTGTCCCTGGCACTCATTACATGACTCTGCGTCCCTCCACTGCTCCTCAGCGTGTCCCGCTACCGTCTCCTCCCGCTTCCTCTCTTCCTACTCTTCCTGACCCGGAGTCTGACTCCCGTCGTGCTGCCAGTCCCACTGTCACGCGCCTCCTCGCTACTGTTGTCACCGACCCTACCTTTGAGTCCTCTGCTGCGTCTGCGCTGGTCGCTGAGCTGGTTGACTTTGCTGCCCGGTGTCGTCTAGACTACGCTGCTAGCCTTGTCGCTGAGTCTGAGTCTGAGTCTGTCTGTCCTCCGTCCGTCGGGGGTGAGTGTGCTCTTGGCACGGACGTCCTTGAGGACAGACAGGAGGAGTTCCAGTGCCTTGCTACTGTTTTGCCCCGTCTCGTGTCCTTGCTAGTTGCCCCTGAGGGAGACCCGGATGCTCCTGACATCCCGACCCCGCGCACTTACGCTGAGGCGATGGCGGGTCCCTACTCCTCTCAGTGGCAGACAGCCATGGACGCAGAGATGGCATCCTGGAAGTCCACACGCACCTACGTCGACGAGGTTCCCCCTCCTGGGGCGAACATCGTCAGTGGCATGTGGATTTTCAGGGTGAAGCGGCCGCCGGGTTCTCCTCCTGTCTTCAAGGCGCGCTACGTTGCTCGAGGCTTCAGCCAGCGAGAGGGAGTTGACTTCTTTCAGACCTTCTCCCCCACCCCGAAGATGACCACTCTTCGGGTGCTGCTGCACATAGCCGCTCAGCGCGACTACGAGCTTCACTCACTTGACTTCAGCACTGCCTTCTTACAGGGCAGCCTACACGAGGAGATCTGGCTGCGTCGCCCTCCTGGTTTCACTGGGTCGGTTCCTCCTGGTACCCAGTGGAGGCTCCAGCGGCCAGTCTACGGTCTCCGCCAGGCACCGCGTGAGTGGCACGACACACTGAGGATGACACTTGCGGCTCTAGGGTTCGCTCCCTCTACTGCTGACCCGTCACTGTTTCTACGCACAGACACCTCACTGCCGCCGTTCTACATCCTCGTGTACGTCGACGACCTGGTCTTTGCCACTGCTGACACCGCGGCACTCGCCCACGTGAAGTTGGAGCTGCAGAGGAGACACACGTGCACAGACCTGGGGGAACTGACGAGCTATCTTGGCTTGCGGATCACCCGGGACAGAGCACGACGCACCATCACCTTGACTCAGTCACACATGGTGCAGCCGATCCTTCAGCGCTTCCGCTTCACGTACTCCTCGCCTCAGTCCACTCCTCTGCCTACCGGTCACTCGCTCTCAGCTCTGCCTTCGGATGAGTCCGTAGAGCCGAGTGGCCCGTATCCAGAGCTTGTGGGCTGTCTCATGTACCTGATGACCTGCACTCGACCTGACCTGGCATACCCTCTTAGCATCCTAGCACGCTATGTCGCTCCTGGCCGTCACAGGAAGGAGCACATGGATGCCGCTAAGAGGGTGTTGCGCTACTTGTGCAGTACATCGGGCATGGGGCTAGTGCTTGGAGGGCGAGACCGAGTTGTACTCACAGGACACTCAGACGCCTCTTGGGCTGACGACCAGGCTACTCAGCGGTCGTCTCAGGGTTACACCTTCAGCCTTGGCTCTGGCTCAGTTTCTTGGCGTTCTACACGCTCTTCTTCTGTTCTCAGCTCCAGTTGTGAGGCTGAGATCTACGCCACAGCCATGGCTGCCCAGGAGCTACGCTGGCTGACCTACCTGCTGACCGACCTGGGAGAGCGGCCTCGTTCTCCTCCAGTGCTGTACGTCGACAACAAGGCTGCCATTGCCTTGTGTGAGGAGCACAGACTGGAGCACAGAACGAAGCACATCGCCCTGCGGTACTTCCTTGCTCGAGAGCTGCAGCAGCGCGGTCAGCTTTGTATTCGTCACGTGGCCACTGAGGCCAACACTGCTGATGTGTTCACCAAGGCGCTTCAGCCTTGTGACCATCAGCGCTTCTGCACTCTGCTAGGCCTTGTGCCTACTGGACCTCATTTGCTTACTTCTTGACCCTGCTTGTACTGTGATCACTATATATATATGTGTGTATACCTGCATGTTCACTCTTGCTAGGTTGTGATCACTGCATCTCTTGCTCTATTATAAACCTGCATGTGGACTGGTCTTGTGACCGCTTGCTTGTGCTCGGAATTTGTGTGGAATCCTTGAGATCCACCCTGAGCTTGCCTTCCTTTGCTTTGACTGGTCTCGTGACCCTGTGGTTGTCTCCCACTGCGCCTATGGGGGTGTGTCAAACATTATATGTTTATATGATTGTAGGCTGTAGTGGGTTACACCTTAGGGGGTACACTAGATTAGGGTTTCCTACTTGTATCCAACTTTGTGCTAGTACAGTCATTCCTGTCTGTTGATTCCGACATGGCCACGTCCCAGCGGCACTGCGGCTCCGAGGCAAGAATGTAATCCCGAGCCTTGGTTCCCTCCATCCCCACCACCTCGGGCCAACGGAGCTTGCTGCGAACATTCACGAAAACGGCGAAGAGAAAGAGGGTTAGGAATGAGACTTGAGGACCCATGGGAAGAAGTCGGGAGGTGATAGAAGAGGAGAGGGACCGGCTATGGCGTTGGGGGAGGAGAGGAACAATCAGTTGAAATTTTTGTGGACGAACGGAAGGGAAAGCGAGCGGAGGGTGGGGAAGAGAGGGAGTGGGTTGGGTGGGAAGAAAGGGAGCGGGAGGGTGCTTTTTAAGGGAAGCGACACAGCAGGTTGTAACATTGAGAACACACCCGCAACTAGACGGCGCCGGAATCAGTCGAGCGGCGTTTATCGTGGGTGGGAGAACACTGACGACGAGCAGCAGCAGAACCGCGAGGAGAATGTCAAACTATATGTGCTGCATATTGTCTAGGCTGTAGTGGGGTAGCCCATATGGGGTACAACCCAATTAGGGTTTACTACTTGTACTCCTGCATCCTGTTAGTTCACTCATTCCTGCTGCTAGTTTCAAACATGGTAGATATCTTTGCGCTTGACTATGATGCTATTCTCACTGCCATGTATGCCTTGTCTACTAGTGCTGACCGTGCCTGTTACCTGTGCGTACCGCCTGACCCTGGTGAGGCTGCTGCCCTAGGTGCTAGTGCGTCTCCTGCTCTAGGTGCTGGTGAGGCTGCTGCTCTCGGTGCTAGTACGTCTACTGCTCTAGGTACTGGTGAGGCCGTGGCTTCAGGTGCTGGTGACTCTGCTCTCTCTGGTACTGCGCCCACTGCGGTCTCGCACACCTTCACCCTTGACTCAGGAGCTTCCCGCTCCTTCTTTCGCGACTGCACCGCACTCACGCCGCTCAGTCGGCCAGTCCCGGTCTCCCTGGCGGACCCCTCTGGGGGTCCAGTCATTGCCCACCACTCCACGGTTCTGCCGTGTCCGGCCGTCCCGTCTGGCTTCCTGTCAGGTCTTTACCTCCCCTCGTTCTCTACGAACTTGGTGAGTGGAGCTGACCTCCAGGATGGGGGGGTTCACCAGTTCACTCCTGCGAGTCAGCGAGTGACTCACTGTACGTGTGCTAGGACGGGCCGGCACTTGGCCACGTTCACCCGTGCACCTGGCTCGAGTCTGTACACACTGACCACTGCGTCCCCTCAGGTAGCTGCGTCTGCGTCTACGTCTGGTCAGCAGGCGGCCCCCTGCGAGTGTCGCGCTTTGTCGCACGACACTCTCCTGTGGCACCACCGCCTTGGTCACCCCTCCTTGCCTCGCCTGCGTAGCATGCACTCTCGCTCCCTGGTCTCTGGTCTCCCCAGGTCTCTGCCTGCCCTCCCTCCCTCGCCTGCGCCGCCCTGCATTCCTTGTGTCGAGGGGCGGCAGCGCGCCGCTCCTCACTCCTCCTCGTTTCCTCCCACAGAGGCTCCACTGCAGACGCTCCACCTGGACGTGTGGGGCCCAGCCCGCGTCCAGGGACAGGGCCACGAGCGGTACTTCCTGCTGGTTGTCGACGACTACACGCGTTACACCACGGTCTTCCCCTTGCGGAGCAAGGCGGATGTCCCTGCTGTTTTGATCCCCTGGATCCGCGCAGTTCGTCTCCAGCTCCGCGAGCGGTTCCGGTCGGACTTTCCTGTCCTGCGTCTGCACTCTGACAGAGGTGGTGAGTTCTCCTCCAACCTCTTGGCAGCCTACTGTGCGGAGCACGGCATCGCCCAGTCGTTCACGCTTCCGGCCTCTCCGCAGCAGAATGGGGTTGCTGAGCGCCGCATTGGCTTAGTCATGGAGGTCGCTCGTACCTCCCTGATCCATGCGGCTGCCCCCCATTTTCTGTGGCCGTTTGCGGTCCGGTACGCCGCGCATCAGCTCAACCTCTGGCCCCGTGTCTCCTTGCCGGAGACCTCGCCCACACTGATGTGGACGGGGAAGGTTGGCGATGCGTCGCGTTTCCGGGTCTGGGGTGCTCGTGCCTTTGTTCGCGATACCACCGCGGACAAGCTCTCCGCCCGCGCCGTTCCCTGTGTCTTCCTTGGCTTTGTCCCTGACGCGCCTGGTTGGCAGTTTTACCACCCCACCTCGCGCCGTGTCTTTGCGTCTCAGGACGTCACGTTCGACGAGTCGGTTCCCTTTTACTGTCTCTTCCCCTACCGCACTGCCTCGCTCCCCCCCCCCGCCGCTCTTCCTCGCTCCAGGTGCTCCCCAGGTAGACCCCCTCCCCGCTCCCGGTCCTGCTCCTTCAGGTGTTTCTCAGGTAGACCCTCCTCCCTTGACTGCGCCGGTTGAGGTCACTGGTGACTCAGGTCCTACTGAGAGTGGTCCTGCTCGGGGTGCTACTTCTGGGGGTGCTGAGCCTAGGGGTGCGGAGCCTGGGGGTGCTGAGCCTGGGGGTACTGAGCCTGCGGGTGCGGAGCTTGAGGGTGTAGAGCCTGGTGGTGCTGAGCCTGAGTGTGAGGGGTCTGGGGGTGCTGAGCTTGGCGGTACTGACGCTGGAGGTTCTGGAGCTACTGAGGGTGCTGGCGCTGGAGGTTCGGGAGCTGCTGGAGGGCCTAGTACTGGTGACGCTGGAGCTGGAGGTTCTGGAGCCGCTGGAGGTACTGGTGCTGAGGGTACTGACACCGGAGGTTCTGGAGCCGTTGGGGGTGCGGGCGCTGAGGGTTCTGAGTCTGCTGTTGCGCGGTCTCCTTGGAGTGGCCGCCTTCGTCCACGTGTGCCTCTCACCCCACAGCAGCTGCAGGACTGGTACGGTCGCCGTCAGCGCCGCGCTGCTGGAGCTCGGAGTCGTGCTGGTCCTTTGTCTACTGGAGGTGCTGGAGTTGCTGGTTCTGGAGGGGCTCGTGCTGGAGACACTGAGGCTGGAGACCCTAGGACTGGAGGTGCTGGCTCTGGGGGTGCTGCTGCTGGAGACACTGAGGTTGGAGACCCTGGAGCTGGAGGTGCTGGTTCTGGGGGTGCTGCTGCTGGAGACACAGAGGTTGGAGACCCTGGGACTCGAGGTGTCGGCTCTGGGCCTGGAGGTACTGGAGCTGCTGGAGGTACTGGAGCTGCTGGAGGCACTGGAGCTGCTGGAGCTGCTGGTACTGGTGCAGCTGCGCCGACACGACTGTTCTTCGCTCCGCCGTCTCCGTCGTCTCTGCCGCTGTCTGCCTCTGTTCTTCGTTAGGTTCTTACTCTTCCGTCGTCTACTGGTCTTCCGTTACAGTCTGGCTCACCGCTGCCTGCTCCTTCTCCTTACGCTGAGCTGACTGGTAGTCCTGCTGAGCGTCGTGAGCCTGCGTCGCGTCCTGTTTCGCCTGTTCGTCCTGGTCGTACCGGTCGTCGTGTTCCTCGTTCGCGTCAGCCGGCTGTCCCCGGCGCACACCTCGTAGTCCGTTGTCCTTCCTCTGCTCCGCCGCCTGTTCCTCTGCCGTCTCCTCCTGCGTCCTCTCTGCCTGCCGTTCCGGACCCTGAGTCTGACCGGTTTCGTACTGAGCACCCTACTGTCACGCGTCTCCTAGCCACTATTGTCACTGACCTGTCGTTTGAGTCTACTGCTGCGTCTGCCTTGGTCGCTGAGCTTGTTGACTTTGCTGCTGCCTGTCGTCTAGACTACACCGCCAGTCTTGTTGCTGAGTCTGAGTCTGTCTGTCCTCCGTCCGTCGGGGGTGAGTGTGCTCTTAGCACGGACGTCCTTGAGGACAGGCAGGAGGAGTTCCAGTGTCTTGCTGCTGCTTTACCTCATCTTGTGTCCTCGCTACTTGCCCCTGAGGGAGACCCGGATGCACCAGACATCCCGACTCCGCGCTCTTACGCAGAGGCGATAGAGGGTCCCTACTCCTCTCAGTGGCAGGCAGCCATGGACGCAAAGATGGCTTCCTGGAAGTCCACAGGCACCTACGTTGACGAGGTTCCCCCACCTGGGGCGAACATCGTCAGTGGCATGTGGATTTTCAGGGTGAAGCGGCCGCCGGGTTCTCCGCCTGTCTTCAAGGCGCGTTACGTAGCTCGAGGCTTCAGTCAGCGAGAGGGAGTTGACTTCTTCCAGACCTTCTCCCCCATCCCGAAGATGACCACTCTTCGGGTGCTGCTGCATGTTGCTGCTCACCGTGACTACGAGCTTCACTCTCTTGACTTCAGCACAGCTTTCTTGCAGGGCAGCCTGCACGAGGAGATCTGGCTGCGCCGCCCCCCGGGCTTCACTGGGTCGTTCCCTCCTGGCACCCAGTGGAGCCTCCGGCGGCCGGTCTACGGTCTCCGCCAGGCGCCACGTGAGTGGCACGACACACTGAGGACTACGCTTGCGGCTCTTGGGTTCGCGCCTTCTACTGCTGACCCGTCGCTGTTTCTGCGCACCGACACTTCACTGCCACCGTTCTACATCCTCGTGTACGTCGACGACTTGGTTTTTGCCACTTCTGACACTGAGGCTCTCGCCCACGTGAAGTCGGAGCTGCAGAAGAGACAGACGTGCACAGACTTGGGTGAGCTGCGCAGCTACCTTGGCTTGCAGATCACCCGGGACAGAGCACGCCGCACCATCACCCTGACTCAGTCACACATGGTGCAGCAGGTCCTTCAGCGCTTCGGCTTCACCTGGTCTTCAGCACAGGCCACTCCTCTGGCTACAGGTCATTCGCTCTCAGCTCCACCTTCGGACGAGTCCGTAGAGCCGAGTGGTCCTTACCCAGAGCTAGTCGGCTGCCTCATGTACCTGATGACTTGCACTTGACCTGACCTCGCGTACCCTCTTGGTCTTCTGGCTCGCTACGTGGCTCCTGGTCGGCACCGACCTGAGCACATGGCTGCTGCTAAGAGGGTACTGCGCTACTTGTGCAGCACATCAGGCATGGGGCTAGTGCTTGGAGGGACGAGCCCAGTTGTCCTCACTGGGCACTCAGACGCTTCTTGGGTTGACGACCTGGCTACTCAGCGGTCGTCGCAGGGTTACACCTTCAGCCTTGGCTCTGGTTCAGTTTCGTGGCGTTCTACACGCTCGTCTTCAGTTCTCGGCTCCAGTTGTGAGGCTGAGATCTACGCCACTGCCATGGCTGCACAGGAGTTACGCTGGTTCACCTACCTGCTGACTGACTTGGGAGAGCAGCCTCGTTCTCCTCCAGTGCTGTACGTCGACAACAAGGCCGCCATTGCCTTGTGTGAGGAGCACAGACTGGAGCACAGAACGAAGCACATTGCTCTGCGTTACTTCCTGGCTCGAGAGTTGCAGCAGCGAGGCCAGCTTCGTCTTCGCCACGTGGCCACTCGGGCCAACACTGCTGATATATTCACCAAGGCACTTCCGTCTGGTGATCATCAGCGCTTTTGTACTCTGTTGGGCCTTGTGCCTACGTTTCCGCACTTGCTGTAGTCTCTGTTTGTACTGTGATCTATATATATACCTGCATGCTGGCTCTTGCTAGGTAGCCATCACTGTACTGTTATTGCTGCATATATATCTCTGCATGTGAACTGGCCCTGTGACCTTTTGCTTGTGCTCGGAATGCGTGGTGACGTTGTGATCCACCCTGAGCTTGTTTTGCTTCTCTTGACTGGTCGTGTGACCCCTTGTTCTCCCCCACTTTGCCTATGGGGGTGTGTCAAACTATATGTGCTGCATATTGTCTAGGCTGTAGTGGGGTAGCCCATATGGGGTACAACCCAATTAGGGTTTACTACTTGTACTCCTGCATCCTGTTAGTTCACTCATTCCTGCTGCTAGATTCTAACAGAGAAAGCCATGTCGAATCGTTGTCATGGTTGGTGATTCACGTTGGTACTAAAAAATCGTTGACTCAACGACCTGACGGGTAGACTCGTCGCTCAGACTAGAGGCCAAACTAATTCATCTACTAGACGTACTGAAACGAACTCGTCTCAATGCGAACCGTAGATAGGGACGATGACAGAGTTCTAGTAAGACTGTAACGCCTATGGGGCTTACACGTAAGGGTATGAGTGCATCCGCTGCGCCTCAAATATAACCCTCGTTTTGACCCAGTGGGTAGCGAGGTGTTACAAAGACTAAACGACCCTGGATGTGAGACGTGAAGCAACAGCGAAAATATACAGTGAGACGAGTATAGACTGTCACTACCTTGAAGATAAACGGTGGAGGTGCGCTCTTCATCGCGCTCAATCATTCTGCCGTTTTTTTTCTCAGCTTCGCGCGAAGGGAAGTGGTGAGGGGTGTATGAAACGCCATTCACTACGAATTCCGACGGTTTGAAATCTACCGTTATGCTTGAATCGACAAAAATCTAACTTGTAGCCGCTCGTTTATTCTGCACAGGAAAGACGGCTGGCACCGCGCTCGGGCATAAGGAGAAAAGTACATGCACTATGAACCATGCATTTACCAAGGTAATGTTGCACTCCTTGCTCGTCATAGCAGCCGAAGGCAGGCAAAGTGAGGGCCGCTAAGGACGCGGAACCTCTAGCAATTTTGCAGGATCGATCGCAGGATCGCTGATTGCACCGCACTAAAACTCTCTGAAAGCATTTAAAATTCCCAACACAGTTCTTAACTCCGCAAAAAATCGATCCTGCGCAGGATCGATCGCAGGATCGGTGCTACAGGTGCCGCGTCCTAAGGGTTCATCCGCGCCCAAACGCGTCCTGGTGGAAACAAATCCACCAGGTGCCCCTCCTGGTGGATTCCGTTTCCACCAGGATGCGGAGCCGGCGGAAGCGATCTGCCCGGGGGGAAAAAAATAAACCCTAAGCCGACCGGCATGCGGTTCGGGAGCCGGTTGATGCTCCCGAACCGCATGCCGGTCGCGTTGGGTTTTAGTTTTTTTTGCCCGCGGGCAGATTGTTCCGCGAGCACGCGCGATCCCGCGTTCGCCCGGGTTTCAGCGTTTGGGCGCGTATGAACATTTGATTTGACACGCGGATGTCTGACATGTGACAAGTGGCGAGGGAAGCAGCAGTATGGTGCAATGTTGTCACTCGTTCGTAACTCGTCGTGAGGGCCGCTAAGATTTGAGGAAATAGGAAATTTCAACGACTGAACCCCATTGGTTGGATTTTTGCTCTAGGGGGAACGGGTCACGGGAGCCACATATTCACATACAATCCCCAAACGACGGAGCCTGTGATAGGTTACGGGAATCCAGGGAATCGGCGGGAGAGGGGAGGGGGAGCTGTGTAGGTACAAGCCGTTGATTCGTTTGGAGTCACCCATACGAATCCGGCCGGACCCGAGAGCTCCGCCGCAAATCACTGTGTGCGAAAAAATCCGTAGATTCAGGTGCGATGTACACCGAGACCGCGCCAACTTCACTAAGGCCAATTTTAACCCCCCTTAACTTTTCGTGGGTGCTCGACAGGGGCACGCCCACCAATTGTTCGTTCACAGCGCATGCGAGTTTGATGTGTGATTTAAGAAGATTTTAAAGCGGTTTGAAGAGGGTTTTAGGGGAGTGTGTAGGTTTGCCCCCTACAGACTCCCCTACAGTTACGGCCAATTTCATCCCCCCCCCCCCCCCCCCCCCCCCCCCCCCCCCCCCCCCCCCCCCCCCCCCCCCCCCCCCCCCACTACAGACAATATTGACCAAATTGAGGGCGTGAAATTTCCGAGGACTAGGTGTACTTGTTTTCATCCCCATGGCCAGAAAGGCTTGCGAGCACGTAGGGGTGAGGATGTAACGTAGTTCGCTACGATGTCGAGAATATCGCGAAAACAGGGGGTTGGTGCTGGAGGGCTGGCTTGCTTTCATGGATTTGCATGGCAGATGGGATGGGAGAAGGAAAAGAATTTGGGTTTCCAGTTTACGGAGAAGTATGACGCAATCCATAATTGGGCAAAATAGGTTTGCTTTCTGCATCATCGGTTAGTCAGGGCACCATACAATATCGCGTATCGTCGGCCAAGCCTTTCCCCACCAGTTCTCTCACTTCCCGCGCCGCGGTGCTCCTACCTCCGGAGCACGCTTCGCTTCACACGATATCATTCTCTATAGTTGACCATCGCACGCAGACCAGTCATGCTTCGAGTTACGCGCGTGTCGCCCTGTGGCTAGTAACACTCCAACTGGTTTAGTTTATTCGTGTAACACATGCGAGGCAGTAACAATCTGTCCCAATGGAGGTTCGTCACAAGTCGCGTCCGATAACGGGCGACCTTGAGCCAACCAGCCGCAGCCACGTGTCAGACATCCGCGTTCTCTTTTCCGACATACTCGACGGCATTCGGTCACTAGTCACCGCCATCCATCCGCGAAAACGGCCGTTACATTTCGCAGCCTTCGCAGCGTTACTGAGTGTGCTGATCGTGGCGGCGACGCTGGTCCCCACGGACCTCGAGATTGACGCCGAAACGTACTTCGGGCGGCCCGACGGCGACGCGGCGCGCCGCGACGAGGGCTTCGGGCGCGGGCTGTTCAACGAGACGCAGACGGACGGCAAATTCGACGTGCAGGCCGCCGCCAGGTGCGTCCGCCGCCAGGTGCGCGCGTTGCGAGTGAGCGGAGACGGTGTGGCGGAGCGGGAGGGAAGACAGGCGCAGAGTGATGTGAGATGCGAGAAAGCGGTGCAGTGCGGTTCAGGGGGATGGCAGGACGTGGGGGAGAGGGAGTGAGGAGATGAGGGAAGGGGAGGAGGGATGAGGGAGTGAGGGGCTGGAGTGAGGGATGAGGGAGTAAGTTGATGAGGGAGTGAGGGGGTGAGGGAGTGAGGGGGTGAGGAAGTGAGGGGTTGAGGGGGTGAGGATGCCATCTCCCGTGCACCCCGCATGCCCCTACCTACCCCACCCTCTCACCTGCATCACCACATGCCCCCATGCTACCATGCCCCCATGCCCCCGCGCCTCATGCCCCACGCCCCCATGCCCCCATGCGACCATGCATGACCACCAGGCTGTGGGAGCGGCACGTGGGGTGTGCATCGTTCCGTGCGCGCCACCGCCACCTCATCAACCGCTTCAGAGACCCCCTCGCCTTGCCGC
>CANIUD010000166.1:95000-157888 GCA_947470075.1 Closterium sp. Yama58-4
AGCTGCAGGAGCAGGAAAGGAAGCTTTAGACGTAGGAAAGAAGCTACATGAGTAAGAATAGAAGCTGCAGGAGCAAGAAAGGAAGCTGTAGGAACAGAAAAGGATGTTGCACGAGCAGGAAAGAAGCTGTAGGTTTAGGAGGAGAAGCTACGGGAACAGGAAGGGAAGCTGCAGGAGCAGGAAGTGAAGCTTCTGGAGCAGAGAGTGAAGCTTCAGCAGCGGGAAGTGAAGCTTCAGGAATTGAATGTTCAGGAGCTTCACTTCCTGCTCACTTCCTGCTCATGCAGCTTCCCATTCTGCTCCTAAAGCCTCCTTTTGTGCTCCTGCAGCTTCCCTTCCTGCTCCTAAAACTTCCCTTCCTACTTCTACAGCTTCTCTCCTGCTCTTGTAACATCCCTTTCTGCTCCTGCAGCTTCCTTTTCTGCTGTTGCAGCTTCTTTTCCCATTCCTGCAGCTTCTCTTCATGCTTCTGAAGCTTCTTTTCCTGCTCCTGCAGCTTCAGGCGGGCCTTGAGGGAGTTGTCATCTCATTCAGCCTCCTGCTTGCCTTAAGTTGCGACCAACTGAGCTGCCTCTTCCCTCCGTTCCCTCTCCCTCCTCGGAGCTTCTTCTTTCTCCCTCCCGACCCTGCATCCCCTGATTTGCATGCGGCACTCACCTGCGCCTCTGCAATCACCACACTCTCCCCCCCTGCACCTCCTCCCATCGCACCTCCAATGAATTGCATAAAGCTCTTGCATTGCGCACGTGTTGGACGTTGTTCGCGGCACTCACTGCCCTCCCCTTCCGCATCCCCCTCCCCCTCTTCAGTGAAGTACATGGACCTGTTCGCGTGGCGCACATGCGGTGTGTGGGGGCAGTACGCCCACGTGGACGCGCTGGGCTTCCGCTCGCTGCCCTGCCGCCTCTGTGAGGCTGTCAGCGCCCGCCATGGCCGCCTCTTCCACCGCCACTAGCTGCCACCGCCACTAGCTGCCACCGCCACCACCCCTAGCCCCATCTTATCGCATCACATGCACATGCATGGAACACTGAGGCCAACTCGCGTGAGCAGCTCTCAGTGTACCACACGCACATGCACGCCCCACTCGCTCTCACTCACTCTCAGTATCAACAGCGGATGGCTCTTGAGCGACACAAGGCTGTTTCTCTGATGCTGTCTTGGAAGGAGGCTGCTAGACAGTGTGGGGCGCCAACTCTAAACCCGTCTCTCCACTCCAATCTCTGCAGCCCTCCCACTGTTCTGCATGCTCCCTGCTGCCATCTCCAACCAACCACCTCAATGCTCAATCACGTCACGAGGCATGCTGGAATTGTGATCCATGACAATATTTACTTACAGGTACCTGTAGTCTGCATCACGAATGTACTGTTACCGTAGGTGGCGGTAGTCTCCATGAGGGCCTGGAATTGGTGGTGAGCCCTTGATATCTAGGATGCAAGTCAGGGTTGCTCGAACATTTGACCCATAGTAATTGTAATGAGTGGCTCGTTTACTTATTCCACTCCATTCATAAAAGCGGCACTTTTGAGCTTAGCCAGGGCAGCAGCTGCCTGAGCTCCATTCGAACAAGCAAAATAACCAGCCAAAAAAAACAAAAACAACTCCAATTCGTATGAGCCTAACCTAACAAAGAACCTTGCGTGGTTCCCTACTCAGGGCTCCGCATGCAATACACACACTACTGAAATACTCCTCAATTCCTCAACTACTGTGTCGTGGTATTGTGCCACCCCTTGATCTTGACGACTCCTCTATAGCGCGCTCAATCAAGGCGTGCAGCTGCTGTCTGCCCTCCTCTCTCAGCTGTGCACGGTAGTGTGCCTTGAGGAACATCCTCTGCACGTCCACCTGGGCGCACGGGAAGTACCAGAGGCGGATGCTGTAGCCACACTCGTACGCCACCAGCTGCTTCCCGCGCTGGTACCCCGCGTCCAGCCCCACCTCCCTGTGCCACCCGCACCGCCCCTTGTCAACCTCCTCCTCCTCCCCCTCCTGCTCGCTCTCTCCCCCATCATCATCATCATCATCGTCGTGTATCTCAGGCAGTTCAGCCATGCCCACTGTCCTCTCCCGACCCTGCTGTTCCTGCTCCTTCCCCAGCCCCTCCTGCCCCTCATGCCCTTCCTGCCCCTCCTGCCCATCCTGCCCCTCTTTCTCGACCTGCTGTTCCGCCAGCTTGGCTTGCTGCTGCGCCTGTTGAGCCTGCAGCTGCCACAGCCGCAAGTGTTTCTTTCTGAACTTGCCCGACCCGCACACGCGAGTGAGCAGCTCCATCTTGTTGTCCTGCCCGTACGCCATGCCTGCCACGTGGGGCGCACAGGAGGGGGAGCAGATGAGAATGCTGTCCCAGGAGCTGCATCTTGCTGTTCAGGTCATACGCCATGCCGGGCGAGTAGGGAGGAGCGGAGATACGAATGTGACTTTAATGAAAGCAGTTCAGGAGAGCCAAGTTGCAGCCCATGATGCACACCGTGCTTGCCCAGCAGGGCCAGTTGGGCAGGGAGCACCAGGGCCGAGCGGGCTAGTAGTTGAAGCTGGATGTGGGAGTGAGACGGGGAGCACGAGAAGGGAAATACGGAAATCAACCAGTTCAACAGCTACTCGTGGGAAGACCACTGAGCAAATGCCACCTGGCTCGTGTGCAAGTGGGGACTAACATAAAGCCCTACGACTTAGAAAGACATGCCGCAGGCCACACCCACCCGGCTGGTAGCGGTAGGGCGCATCAGTGCGGAAGGCGACTTGGCTCTCGTGCAGGTGGGGGGCAAAGCGACGCAGATGGATGAAGAGCGAGGAGGCGTTGAGCCACGTGGGGGACTGCTGCTGGTGCACCCTGTACATGGGCACCTGGTGGGGGGGGGGGGGGGGGGGCGGATAGACACACACACACACACACACACACACACACACACACACCCCACACACACACACACACACACACACCCACACACACACACACACACACACACACACACAAGCACACACACACGCACGCACGCACGCACACACACATGGGCCAGTGAATTGCACATCATAGCATGGCCAAGGGGCAAAGGGATGGGGTGCACACACACAGAGCAATGCATATCACATCAGAGCACACAACATGTCAAAGCACGCACAGCCAAGGGGCAAGGGCATGGGATGGGATTGTTGGGCATGGAGTGGAACGCAGAAGAGCCTCTTGACGTACAGACTGCTGCTAGAAGATTATTCACGCACCTGCTGCCTGCTGCCCCCCCCTCCAAACCTTTTGTGCCTTATGAGATCCAACCCACCTTGAACACCTTAAAGGCCTTGTGCTCGTGCCTGTCAGCCGCCTGCACAATGAGGCGCCACGCCTCGGCGGTGAGGAACTGGTTGCCGTCCAAGGTTGACACCCACTGCGCGCCCTCCCTGCACTGCTGTGAGCCCTCTCAACGCACCTTGAACACCTTAAAGCCCCTCTGCTCGTGCCTGTCAGCGGCCTGCACTATCAACCGCCATGCCTCGGCGGTGAGGAACTGGTTGCCATCAAAGGCAAGCACCCACTGCGCGCCCTCCGTGCGCCCATGCTCCAACATGAAGTTGCGCGCCTCGTTCTGCGCTGGGGGGGGGGGGGTGTTGATGGAGGGATGCAATGGCAGGAACCGGGGGGATGGGGGTGTGTGGGGGGGTTGATGAGGATGAATGAGGCATGGGTGATGTGCGAGGGCAGAATGCATATGGGCCGTGGGTGCAGGGCCTTGCGGCATGACATATTCGTATCGGATGGAGAACGGGCACATAGAGGGGATGGGCAGGGCGGGGCAGGGGAGGTAGGGATTGTGGCCAGAAGGCGAAAGGATCCGTGTGAGGAGCAGTGCTGTGTACGACACTCGAATCCAGCTGTCAAGGACTCATGTGGAGCTCCAGCCTGCCATCATGCACCGTGATAAGGAAAGAACGCAGCAAGCTTTGAGTGGCATGCTTCACTACACGTGTGCACATGCGATTGAGAGAAGACAGGGCATGGGAGAAGACAGGGCATGGGAGAAGACAGGGCATGGGAGAAAGGCGCGCACCAGTGACAGCGGTGGTCCAGAGGGACGGGTCGAGCGTGGCGATGAGCGAGAGGTTGAGCGGCCGCATTAGAATGTCCTGATGGGAGGCGCGGGGCCATGTGAGGGAGGTTGGAGCGTATTGAAGGCATGGGTGTGACTCGTTTAGACAGGAGCAGTGGAGGGGATATGCCAAGATGGGGTGGTGGAGGGTGAGAGGGATGTCAGTGTGGGTGCGATAAGCACACACGGCACGAGGCATTGTGTGATGAGATGGAGTGCATGGCACACATTGGAATCGTAGACATTGTACACGGCTCATGAACCAGCACGTGCCAGCCTTCATGCCTCCCCTCTCATCCACCACATGCCCATGCTCACCACAACCCCATGCCCATGCGCGTCACCACCCACAGCAGCTACCCAACCTTCCTACGCCCCCTCCCTCTCTCATCCCCCTCCTGGCATCTCGTCCTTGACCCCGTGCACGCGCATGGCGGCCACCAGCTCAGCCAGCGCAGTGCTGTTCACCACGCGGTTCAGCACCCACAGGCGCCGCGCTTGCTCCAGCAGGGGCGGCTAAGCCACACCACATGACACGCATGTCAAGCGCACAGCACAGCATGACATACCTCGTCCTTCTCCCTGTGGGCGCGCATGGCTTCAACCAGCACGGCGAGTGCAGTGCCGCTCACCATGTGGTTGAGCACCCACAGGCGCCGCGCGTGCTGCAGGTGCGCCCTCCCTTGGCTCACCCCATACACACACCTCGTCCTTGACCCCATGAGCCCGCATGGCTTCAACCAGGTCAGCCAGTGCAGTGCCGTTCACCACGTGGTTCAGCACCCACAGGCGCCGCGCCTGCTGCAGGTGTGCTGGCTCGTGCTGCAGCGCGTAGAGCGTGTTGCGCTGCAGCTGCTGCGCGCACTGCAGCGGCGGCATGTCGTTGCCCACCAGCCGGTAGATGAAGAAGCGCGCCGGTGCAGGGGTGGGGGGGACAGGTGGGGTGGAGAGGGGCGAAGAGGAGGGTGGGGAGAGGGGGGTTGACGATGGAGTGGGAAGCGTGGGGGAGGGATGGAGGGAGGAGGGTGGGAAGGGGGAGGACGGGGCGGGGTGGGGAGGAGGGGAGAATGGAGGAGAGGAGGGAGGGGATGGGGGATGGAGGGAGGGGGAGGGTGGTGGCAAGGAGGGAGGCAGAGAGGGAGGAAGAAGCGAGGGGGTGGAGTGTGGGGCGGTGAGAGTGGTTGAGGGGCGGGCGGGAGTGTGCCAGGTGATGTGGGCCGCACTGCCTCCGCGCCCTCTCCGCCCTCCGCGCCCTCTCCGCCCTCCGCGCCCTCTCCGCCCTCCGCGCCCTCTCCGCCCTCCGCGCCCTCTACCTCTGCGCCACCAGCGCTTTCACCACTCTTGCTCGCGCTGCCACTTGTGCTACGTATTGTAACAACACCACTGCCAGTATCCACCACCACATCACCTGCTGCTGCACCTGCCACCTCTCCTTTTGCCCCTGCATTCACCTCCCCCTCCATTATTTCCCGCTCTTCCCCTGCCCCTCTCGCCCTCGCCTCTCCAGCTTTCCCCGTCGCTTCCCCCTCCGCCTCCGCGTGCCTTCTCTCCACCTCCTCCCCTCTGCTCAGCCCTCCGCCTCCTGCGCCATCTCCCCAATTTTCTTCAAAACGGCCCCACCCCCCTCCGCCCACCTCATTTCCGCTGCCTACCCCGTCCTTCTCCCCTAGTTCTCGCGCCGCCTCCGCATTGTTATCCGCGCGCGGGGCAGCGCAGGGGCTGAATGCGGGCGCAAAGGGCGCGGGGAGCGAGAGGAGCGCGAGCGCGAGCGTGTAGAGCAGGCAGAGCGCGGCGGCGCGCTTGAGCGCGCGCAGAGGGGGGAGGCGCCGGCGGAGGGAGAAGTGGAGGGCGGCGCATGCGAGCGCGAGAGAGGTGAGCGCGCCGACGGCGACGAGAGGGGGGAGCAGCGCGCAGGACTGCGGGGGAGCGGCGGGCATTGCGCGTGTGCAGGGCAGTGAATTGAATAGTGGGATTGGGGGAGCGTGCTCTAAGCTTTTCCGCGATGCAAGCTTGAAAGGCGTTGTTTGCAGGATGAGTTGAGGGTACAATAGTGTACGGACTTTGAACATATCTCATAAACACTGCACACAATTTCTTCCTTTTACAAACTACTGAGCTAGATTACCCATAACCACATTCTGCACATAGAAATACTGGCAACAAAAACGATCTTCTTTTTACAAGCAACCGAGATATGTTACACAACACCTCCCTCCTTTCCCCTCCCCACCCCTACCCACTCCCATGCACAGACCGCCATGTCCGGGCCTTTTCAAAGCCGTTCACCCCGCGGCGGTAGTCACTGAGAGCCTGCTGGATCTCCTCTTCCCTGTTCATCACAAATGGACCGTACTGCACCACCGGCTCGCCTATAGGCTGCCCCGCTATCAGCACAAAGCGGCACTCCTCAGCGCCCTCGTTCCACACGTGCACGCCGTCCCCCGCCCCCAGCACCACCGTATGATGTGCACCAGTGGGCTCCGCCCCCTTCTCCCCGATGGTAGCGGCTCCTGAGAGCATGTAGATGAAGGCGTTCCAAGCGGTGGGGAGCGGTTGCGCGAGGTGCGCGCCGGGGTCGAGGCGGAAGGAGAGGTAGGAGGTGGGCGTGCGCGTGGCGACGGGGGAGGAGGCGCCGAGGGCGGTGCCGGCGATGACAGCCACGTGCACGCCGTTGTGCGACGCCTTGGGAATGTCGGCATCCTTTAGCTCCTGGTAGGCTGATGGCACCCTGGCGGACAGAGGGGGGAAAGGAGGGGGTACGGGGGGGTTGTGGACTGGGTGCGACACAGCGAGGTGCTCCCGGCAACGACGGCGCCGTGCACAGCGGCGCGTACCCTGGCAGACGGAGGGTGGTAAGAGGGGGCGAGAGCAAGAGGCTGAGGACATAGGGCACGTGAGCATGGTGGGATGGGATGAGGGGCAGCAGATGAAAGACGGGAGGAAGAGAAGACAGGAAAAACGGAACCCACCATCATCCCCTGCTCACATCTTGTCTTTAGCGGCGAGGTTGACCCAGAGCTGCAGCCCGTGGGTGGGACCCCCGCCAGGCATCTCCGAATGCACCACGCCCCTGCCAGCTGTCATCCACTGATTGGCCGCAGCACGGTAGAGAGAGCAGGGGCAGGGCAGAGGGAAGGGTGAGGGTTGCAAGCAAGTGGCATGGGAGGCCTGGCACAACGCACACACGCGCAAACCACACATGCAAATACACACACACACACACACACACACACACACACACACGCGCACACACACGCACGCACGCACGCACGCACGCACGCACGCACGCACGCACGCACGCACGCACGCACGCACGCACACACACACACACACGCACATCACCCACCTGCACGTCCCCTGCATGCAGCTGCCCCTTGTGGCCGTTGAAATCCTCGTGCACGAATGACCCCTGCTCACAGGCATGGGTACAGAAGGAGGAATGCACGGGTACGAGATGTACAGAATGAAATTCTGTGAACCTTCCATGGTGTGTACGCGAGCATTACAGCCACGGGTGATCATGACAAGGTGAAGGTCTGGAACAGTTGACTCGAGGCCCAATGGAAAGATGGTCGTCTTGTTAACTGAAGCGAAGGGTGGCAGCGTGGGTCATATGCATCTGAAGCAGGTAGGAGACCCACCTTAGGAGACCCACCTGAAGCAGGTAGGAGACCCACCTGAAGCAGGTAGGAGACCCACCTGAAGCAGGTAGGAGACCCACCTGAAGCAGGTAGGAGACCCACCTGAAGCAGGTAGGAGACCCACCTGAAGCAGGTAGGAGACCCACCTGAAGCAGGTAGGAGACCCACCTGAAGCAGGTAGGAGACCCACCTGAAGCAGGTAGGAGACCCACCTGAAGCAGGTAGGAGACCCACCTGAAGCAGGTAGGAGACCCACCTGAAGCAGGAAGGAGACCCACCTGAAGCAGGTAGGAGACGGTTTCAAAGCCTCGGTGGGGATGGTCTGGAAAGCCTGCTGCCGCGTTCTCCGCTGCCAGCAGACCAGCGGACGGTGGGGGGAGCAGCGTCGCAGAAATCAGAGGGGAAAGTGGGGGCATGAGGGGCAGTGGGAGCAAGTGGCGACGAGAGGTGGATGGGAGATGTGGTGAAAGAATGGAGCCCATGGGAGATGTGGTGAAAGAATGGAGCCCATGGGAGATGTGGTGAAAGAATGGAGCCCATGGTCGCATAAAACCGACCGTCGCATGGACCACAACACAACAGGGTGTGGCGGCGCCAGTGGGAGAAGCGGGGGAAGGGGGACGTGCCGCTGAGGGCGGGGCGCTCGGGAAAGAGGGTGGAGGGAGAACGGGCAGGGGAGCACAGGCGGGGGAGCAGGGGCGGGGGAGCACGGGCGGTTGATCACGGGCGGGGGGAGCGCGGGCGGGGGAAGCACGGGCGGGGGGAGCGTGGGCGGGGAGCGAGTGGGCGGGGGGAGCAGGAGCGCGCGTACCTTTGAACTCGTCGAGCAGCAGGAAGGGGTCCAGCTGGCGCAGCTCCGGCCTGCGCGCACACGCACCGCAGGGAAGCAACGCGCGGGAAAGCGGGCGGAAGGAAGGGAAACAGACTTGAAGAGACGGCGATGCAAGGTTTCACGTTGCAGCGGCATGACTTGGGAATTTCTCTTGCAAAACGGCGACGTACTGCCTTTCACTGCCACTCCCACTCCCATCGCCCTGTTCAACTGTAAAAATCTTTTCCCCCCTTCACCACCACCCGCTCCCACTCCGCTTGCTCGTCCCCCGCAAAGCCTCCCCATCTCCCGCCGCCCGCTACACCTCGTATATACGAATGCATCAGCCCCAAGCATCTTCGCCCGTAAGGCGAGGCGTTGTAACCCACCTGCCGATGCTGCGCCTGACGCGCGCCCCCGCGCCTTCCGCCTGCTCCCTGGACAGCAGCTTGCGCACGGCCTTCCGCGGTTGCCGAATCTCCGCCGCCGCTGCTCCCGCGCCCGCTGCCGCACCTCCCGCTGCTGCCACTGGAGGTGCGGCGGCGACGGCAGCCATGGCGAACGTATTGGCGGGGGAAGATAGTTCAGAAGGTACAGAAGCGATGGATGCTGGTAAGGTGACTCGCGCTGCGGGGGTGGCGTCAGGAGATGCGGGGGTGCGAAACGGAAGGCGGAAGGAGCGGAAAGCCTTGGCCTTAAGAAGCGCGGAAATCATCGAGATGCGCGAGGACGGTAGTACTTGTTGCTGACTGGACGCGCGTTTGTGTGGATTTCAACGAAACGCATGGCGCGACGCGGTTAAATACCCAAGCGAACCAGTCGACAGCCAGCTAAAAGCAAGCGCTTCACGATTCCGCCAAAACCAGAGTTTCTTGGACACTTCGCGGAACGCACGCAGCCCTGAACGGAAGCCTCCAGACGAAACCGTTTGAGGCAGACTCGAAATTAGACAACGGACGAAATGCCCGAAAGGAGGACTACATGTGTTTTGCCAGAGCATCGAGGACAGATTTCTATGTCTGAAAATCAGAGCATCAAACGATTTTGGTCTGGAAAAGTTGGGCCTGCTGCGAATCCTTGATAGATCTACGAATGTTTTCGCAAGCCGCGAATGTGCACCGCCGCTTTACAGTGAGTGTCTAGAATGGCATGGCATGCTTCAAGTTGGATTCATAAAAGAACGTGGTAACCTGGCTTTGATCCAGATCCCTCGCGACCCACTAAAGCGCATGAATGTGATGTGATTGGCCAACAGCACCGCAGTCAAACCGTCTGCTCCCTCGCCAGGAAAAACGAAACCTCGGAACACTTAGGGCGTGTAAAATTGTAACGACCAAACCAATTTTCCGCCCTTTGCATGTTTCTGGCGATTGCGAAACGATGTAACGCGTAAGCGATCCCCGCCACAATTTTCGTGAGCGAGTGGGGCATCCGCCACGAACCATCCCCGTAATTGAAAGCAAAAAAATTGATTCTTACTACTGCATTCGAACGGGGTGGGAATAAAGGGGGCTTGGAGGCCTAGACCCGAGTGTTTAACAAAGCATTAAATTTAGGCGAGCACAAAGGTTTTTCCACTCGCTGAGGAAACATGTCTACGTAGGTCCCAAAATGCAGTGCGTCCAATTTCTATGCAGAATACCCTTGCTATTTGGTCAAATCGGGGTGACTACTCTAAACGTTGTAACCCTAATTCCTCGCAATCGCCAGAAACGCCCAAATGAACGACCATAGCGTTTGGTCGTTACAATTTTACACGCCCTTACATACTTACAGAAACTAGAAACTCCTCGCCTTTCTAAGACTCAATACATCTACCCCCCACACTTCGTTTTTAGCGGAGAAGAAGCACGCCCTCGCCTTATATTTCGGTAGCTGTCACTCCCGAGCCACAGACTACTCTCCGATTGTTCGCATGCAGCGTGAACCTATATAAGGCATAGAGGTTCCACGCCCTACGCCCTAGGCATAGATGTAACACACTCTCCCGAACATTCATACATAATTCAGGACGCATTTCCTCACACCCGTTACTCCAGTGCGAAGTGCGACGACTGCCAGCATTTTTTCTGGATTCAGGCTCGTTGTGTGGTTTGTTCGAAATAACCGTGCCGCATCCATCTCCGTATCCCACGCTTCGCCTCTTCCTCGCGATCGTCTCCTCCCCTTCCTCGCCCGCCGTCCGCGCGAATCTGACCCTCGTCGCCAGCACCTGCCGAGGCTGACCTCGCACGCCGGTTTGCACGCGATCCGGGCTCCGGTATATGGGCCTGCCGATGGGCTCCACTGGCCCTGCTACTGTCGGAGCACGCGGTGGTCGTCGGCCGAATGTGCTTATAACGGGTACACCCGGCACGGGAAAGACGTCGACGAGTCAGCTGGTGGCGGAGGCGACGGGTCTGCGACACGTCAACGTGGGCGACCTTGTGCGACAGAAGGAGCTGCACGACGGGTGGGACGACGAGTACGACTGTTTCGTGCTGGACGAAGATAAGGTAGCCACGTGCACCATGATGCGATGGGCTGGGTCTGGATAAGCCGTACGATGACGATGGGATTGCATTTAGAGTTGCAACGCTGTGAAAGCAAAGTCGCTTCAGGGGTTTTGGGGTTTGAGCAGTTGAAAGGTGTTGTGCTTCCACGGTCCACCCTTGCTCACACGTTCCCCTTCCCTGCCTTACCCTCTCGTCCCTGTCCCCTGCCCCTCGCACCCCACCCCTTCCCCGCCAGCCTCTGCCTTCCCCACCTCCTTCGGCCCCAACTGCACCACTTCCCCACATCCTCCCCATCCCTCCCTTGCTGCCCTGAACCCCGCTCATCCTCACCTTCTCAGTCCATCCTCACCTTCTCCGCCCATCCCTACCCTCTCCGCCCATCCATACCCTCTCCGCCCATCCCTACCCTCTCCGCCCATCCCTACCCTCTCCGCCCATCCCTACCCTCTCCGCCCATCCCTACCCTCTCCGCCCATCCCTACCCTCTCCGCCCATCCCTAACTCTCTCCGCCCATCCCTACCCTCTCCGCCCATCCCTAACTCTCTCCGCCCATCCCTACCCTCTCCGCCCATCCGTAACTCTCTCCGCCCATCCCTACCCTCTCCGCCCATCCCTAACTCTCTCCGCCCATCCCTACCCTCTCCGCCCATCCCTAACTCTCTCCGCCCATCCCTACCCTCTCCGCCCATCCCTACCCTCTCCGCCCATCCCTACCCTCTCCGCCCATCCCTAACTCTCTCCGCCCATCCCTAACTCTCTCCGCCCATCCCTAACTCTCTCCGCCCATCCATTCCATACCCTCTGTCTCTACCATCGCTCTCCCACGCCCCACCTCAGATCTGTTACTGTTCGCAATCATCTGCCTCCGACCATCACCTCCCCTCCCCCCCCCCTTACCTCCTCTCCCCCTGTCTGTGCTTGGGGAGCATGAGCGCAGGTGGTGGACGAGTTGGAGGAGAGCATGGGTGCGGGGGGAGTGTGTTGGTGGAGCACCACTCGTGCGACTTCTTCCCCGAAAGGTGGTTCGACCTTGTCGTCGTGCTGCAGACCGACAACTCGCTGCTCTATGACCGCCTAAGCGCCAGGTGATCACCTCCGGGTGTGCGCGCTCTCTCTCTCTCTATCTCTCTCTCTCTCTCTCTCTCTCTCTCTCTCTCTCTCTCTCTCTCTCTCTCTCTCTCTCTCCCTCTCTCTCTCTCTCTCTCTCTCTCTCTCTCTCTCTCTCTCTCTCTCTCTCTCTCTCTCTCTCTCTCTCTCTCTCTCTCTCTCTCTCTCTCTCTCTCTGACGATCATGTTGTCAAATTGCTTGGTGCCTGAGAGGTCTCACTTTGTGCGTTTCTGACCGCAGTTTAAGCATTCAAGTACCGATATGTGCCCTCCCATTATGCCCGCCTTCCCATGATGCATCCCATGGCATGTGAGCTCATCGTCAGGGGGTACACAGGCAAGAAGCTGCAG
The DNA here is from genome assembly GCA_947470075.1 of Closterium sp. Yama58-4. Classification (NCBI taxonomy): domain Eukaryota; kingdom Viridiplantae; phylum Streptophyta; class Zygnematophyceae; order Desmidiales; family Closteriaceae; genus Closterium; species Closterium sp. Yama58-4. The sequence continues at coordinate 107,492 of CANIUD010000166.1, forward strand.
AGCAACATGGAGTGCGAGATCATGCAAGTGCTGCTCGAGGAGGCCAGGGACAGCTATAAAGAGTCAATAGTGCACCCCATGCAGAGTGATTCGCTAGAAGATATGGAGAGGAATGTTGCAACAATAAAACAGATGGTGGCACAGTTGGAAGAGGGCGGATAGTAGAAATTCGTACGGCATGGCTTGCTTGCCTTGTTACATTGCTATTTTTGTGGTGTAGTTTTGAAAATGTAGAATGTACTAAAGGGGTGCACCTGACAAAGGCATACCTTCAGCGCCTGCATAGTAGGCGTGTACTGTATGGTATGTCCCATCTGGCACTGGCTGTTCATCTGTAACCTGTACTGAAAAAGTTTCATAACTTTGAGTATATAAGAAACTCCAATACCGTATAAAAATACCTCTCATCATACTGTTGGAGGGAACTCGGTGGCGGGGCGGTTGTATGTCCCCCCCAGCCCACCCCCATTAGAACAACTTCCTGCCAAGCAGAGGACACACCTCTACGGCACATATCACTTGCTCACTTTTCCGCAGGGCAACCACTCTGTTGAGACACAGCGATCGCTGTTCGAAGCGCTGCATCAGGAAGAGCGCCTGCTGACGCAGTCCGTGACTCCCTGGACGCGTCACATTCGTCACGTTTTCCTACGGGTTCCACAAAGGTTGAGAAAGGTCTGAAGAGGTACCGCAGCTCTCCCGACGGCGTGACTTATGGGAATCGTTTCCTCGTTGTGCCGCAATGCATCTTGTCGTCGTGCATTTCGCCTTTTCAAGCTTCAGAAAATAACAAAACGCATGTTTCATCAAATCCCTTGGCTCGTTCATGGTTCCCTCTGTTTTCTCCCTTCGCTTTGTTTCCCTCACGTTTCCTCTGCGTGCAGGCGTCCTCATCCCGGTGCGTTCGCCTCGTAGGCACAGCTACTGGCCAGCAGTCCCAGGCCAGCAGGTGCGGGAATGGCCAGTCATTTGTCCCTGTCTGTTCATGTGTGTGCATGTTTGCATCATGCTCTCTTCGCGCCTCATCTGCTTCATCAGACAGTTGGAATAGTACGCCTTGACAGTTGGAATAGTACGCCTTGACAGTTGGGTGATTACGCCTTGACAGTTGGTTGATTACGCCTTGACAGTTGGGGGATTACGCCTTGACAGTTGGGTCATTACGCCTTGACAGTTGGGTGATTACGCCTTGACAGTTGGGGGATTGCGCCTTGACAGTTGGGTGATTACGCCTTGATATTTTCCAGCCAGTTTATTTTCAGCAACTTCCAAGCACTCTGCACATGCTCGTTTCTTTACGCCTATTCCTCTTCTGCCCTCATGGACCCCGATTCCTTCCTTACCATCCCTGTCCCCACCCACTCCTCCCCCTCACCTCCCCCACCTCCCGATTCCTTCCTTGGATATAATTTAAGTTTCAACGAATTCAACCTTCCCATTCCTGATTGCAGCGAGAATCATGGTGGCGGGAAGAACCCGAGACTAGAATCTGGTGACGCAATGTGGAGGCACATGGCGGGACGTATCTTATCTGAATAGTCGTAGGGCGTGCCAGCGTGGGAATGCGCAGGGGAGATTTTTGAGGCGCCTCAAAAAACAATGTGGAGGCACATGGCGGGACGTATCCGACCTGAATAGTCGTGGCGTGCCAGCGTGAGAATGCGCAGGGGAGAGTTGAGGAGGAGCACACAAGAATGGAGGGCGAGCATAAGGGCGAGCATAAGGGCGAGCATAAGGGCGAGCATAAGGGCGAGCATAAGGGCGAGCATAAGGGCGAGCATAAGGGCGAGCATAAGTGCGAGCATAAGGGCGAGCATAAGGGCGAGCATAAGGGCGAGCATAAGGGCGAGCATAAGGGCGTTGCGAGTTGCAGCAGTGAAATGGCGAATGGGCTGTTAGGGCACGGAGTAGCAGCAGAGGGGGGCGTGAATACGATTAGGAGGCTAGAGACAGTAGAAGAGGTAAACAAGGCACCTGGATCGCCGCACAAGCTACCTCCGTTGCTGCAAAGGTCACCTGATGAGGAGGAGGAGCGGGCAGTAATGGAAGGGGGCGCGCACAGCGATGGTGGCGCAAAGGAGGAAGCGAGAGAGGAGGGAAGAGGGGGAGAGCAGGGGGAGCAGGGGGAGCAGGTGGTCGGGATGGAGATAGATGTTGTTGAGGCGGTGGTGCGAGGGGCCACGGGTAACATTGACGTGATTGTACAGCACGACTCCAGTAGCGCGGATGTCCACGCACGTGGTGCTGCTGCTTTTGAGTCGACTCAAAAGCCGACGGGTAACATTGATATGATTGTACAGCACGACTCCAGTAATGCGGATGTGCTTGTAGGTGGTGGTGGCGCTCCGAAGAGCACAGGTTCGGGAGTAGCTGGTGGTGGTGGTTGTGGTGATGGGAGTGGGAGTGAGGGGGAGGGGCGGAAGGCAGGGAGTGGGTCGGAGAGTGCATTGGGGGGCAGGAGACGGAGCATGCGCGCTAGTGCTGTGCTGGCCATGGCCAGGATTTCTGGTAAAGGGGCAGGCGGAAGCGGAGCAGGGGGCGGAGGAGGAGCAGGCAAGAGCAGTACTCCCCATAATCACGCTCACTCGCACGCCAAGTCTCAGAATGCCATTTCGGGAAGAGGAGTAGGAGGAGGGAGAGGAGGAGCAGGAGCGGCAACAGCAGCAGCAGCAGGAGCAGGAGCAGGAGCAGCAGGAGGAGCAGGAGCAGGAGCAGGAGACATGGACGTGTGTGTGGGTGAGTTAGCAGTGGTGAATGAACCATTTGAACTCCAATTCAACTCCCGCATCTGCTCTTCCGCTGCTGCTCCTGACTGCGCTGCCGCTGCTCCTGCCACCGCCGCCGCTACCGCCACTGCTGCTGCTACTGCTGCTGCTGCTGCTGCCGCTGCTGCTGCGGGTGCCAGTGGTGCATGTGGTGGTGGTGGTAGCGGAGGAGCAGGGAGTCACTGTGGTGCTCACTCTAGAGGCGGATCCAAGTCTGCAGTGAGGTCAGGCGGAGGAGCAGCAGGCGGGGCAGGCGAGCCAGAGTACGGCAAGGGCACGTTCCCCTGGGCTGTGATGGACCAGTGGTACTGGGAGTGGGGGCTCTATGGCTGGGACGATCTCACCCAAGGGGGTGCTACAGCGGGTGCTGCTGCTGCTGGCGCTGGTGGCTCTGGTGGTGGTGGTGCGTGTGGTGGGAGTATTCTGGGCGGGAAGAAAGGGATCGGGATTGGGGCTGGGGGGAGACGGGGAGTGGGAGGAGGGAGTGGGGGCGGTGCGAGTGGGGGAAGAAGTAAAGGGGGGGCGAATGGGGAGGCCAAGAGTAAGGGAGCGGGGGATGTGGCGTGTAGGACCGGTGAGGGGATGGACATAGATGGGGTGGTTCGGGCGGAAGGGAGTGCGGTTACCGGGGGTAGTGCGGTTACGAGGAGTACGGGAGTGAGTGGGATAGATGTGGTTGCGAGGGAGGGAAGGTGCGTGGAGGGGCAAGAAGAAAGGCGTGGTGGGAGTGGTGGTGATGATGCCTCTCATGGGGCTCCACTTGTACACGAGATAAAAGAGCAGCAGCAGAAAGAGCAAGGCGAAGAGAAGCACAAGGAACAGCAGACGATGCAGCAGCAGCAGCAGCAGCAGCAAAAGCAGCAGCAGCAGCAGCAGCAGAGGCGGCACCGTTAGACCCAAAGTACGTGCTGCGGGGAGTTAGAGCCACAAAGCAAACCGCCAAGCCAGCAGCACCCCACCCTGGCATGGTGGGTAGCCATCCCCCTCCCCCTGCACGGCCCACACCCGCTGCTACTGCTGCTGCTACTGCTGCTGCTGCTGCTGCTGCTGCTACACCCACCACTGCAGCCAGCGCCACTGATGCAAGCACTGACTCAGCCACTGCCGCAACTGGTGCAGCAGGCAGTGCAGCAAGCACCTCTCTCCCCCCCGCCCCAGTGGCCGCGCCGCCCCCCTGCTCCGTGTGCAAGGCAGCAGAGGACGCCACGTGCCTGCTGTGCGACGCCTGCGATGCGTGCTTCCACCTGCGCTGCCTCAACCCGCCCGCTGAAGAGCCCCCCGCAGGGGACGAGTGGCTGTGCGAGGCGTGCGCGGAGGAGCAGTGGGAGCGCGGCAACGCTGTTGTGTTTGAGGACGAGGAGCTCTGGGCGAGACGGCACATGGTGGGGTTGGATGCGGTGGGGAGGGGTTTGGGAGGAGGAAGAGCGGGGGAAGGGTTTGCGTGGGAGTATGATTGGGAAGCGGATGCGGAGGGGAGGGCGGGAGGGGCGAGGAACGGGGGGATTGGGAGGGGAGGAGGGGAAGAGGAGGAGGAGGGGAAGGGCGGTGGAGGAGAGAGTAGAGACAGAGGAGGAGAAAGAGGAGTGGGGGGAGGGGGAGGTGGGGAAGGGCAGGAGGGAGCGGCAGGGAGCAACGGGCAGCAGAAGCAGGAGGAGCAGGAGGGGGAGGGGGAGGGGGAGGCGGGAGGGGAGGGGATACAGGGAAGGAGCCGTGGGGGCATGCGGCCATTGAAGTCAGGTCCGGAGGGGCGGGGGCAGTGGTTGCTGCGCGGCGAGTGGCTGGCGGCGCAGGGGCACATCCGCGTGGGCCCCATGTTCCAGGCCCTCGTGGGTGACTGGCACGGCGCTCCGGAGAAGGGGGTTTCGGAGAAGATGGAGACGGATGGGCGCGGCGTGGATGAGGATGAGCTGTACGTGGTGGTGGTGGTGGTGGTGGTGGTGGTGGTGGTGGTGGTGGTGGTGGTGGTGGTGGTGGTGGTGGTGGTGGTGGTGGTGGTGGTGGTGGTGGTGGTGGTGGTGGTGGTGGTGGTGGTGGTGGTGGTGGTGGTGGTGGTGGTGGTGGTGGTGGTGGTGCCCACCCCTTGCTTCTCATTCTCTTCCCTTCTTCCCATCCCCTCTTCCTCTCTACTTCCCTCTCCATCCAATGTGTCCCTACCCTCGCACTACCCACTCGCGCGTCCTCTTCGTTTTGAATGCGCATCTGTGCTTGTCCCTCCTGTCTATCTATTCAGTGTTCACCCCTCTGGGCGTCAAGGCTGCTCCCAACCTTGAGCCAACTATCTCCGCTTCTCTTCCCCCCCCCGCTCCTGGTTCTGTCCTTCCCACGCCCTTTTTCTTGTCCCTCCCCGCCCTGCTTCCTTCCGCCCCCTGCTTTGCTTCCCTCTCCTCCCCCCTACTTCCCCCTCCCGGCCTGCCGGCCATCCCTGGGAGCAGCGAGCGGCCTGGGTTTGGGCAGGAGCGGGCGCTGAGCGAGGAGGAGAAGGAGGCGGAGCTGGAAGCCATGAAGCAGCGCCTGGCAGAGGTACCAATACTGCTGCCAGTGCACGTGTGTGGCTTGTGCATGAATGCATGACTGATGGGACTAGTGGCGCTCGTGTGGCTAGTGAGGCTCGTGTGGCTAGTGAGGATCGTGTGGCTGGTGCCGCTGTGTGGTAGCAGCAGCTGCAATGCAAGCATACAACCACATCCACTCCTCCTTTGGACTCTCTCCTAACCCTCCACCACTTGCTCCTCGTCCCCCTCCTTCTCCCCTCCTTCTCCCCTCCTTCTCCCATCGTTCCCTGCTCCTTCTCTCCTCCTTCAACCTTACTGCTGCTCCCCTCCTTCTCCCCCTGTTCTCTCCCGCTTCCCCCCGCTGCTCCCCTGCACTCCCAGGGCAAGTGGCCCATGGACTGGCAGCCGGTGCGCAACCTGGCAGTGGCAGCGGAGCAGCGGTGGGAGCAGTGGAAGCAGCAGCAAGGACACAACTCGCTCACACCTCCTTTGAACTCTCTCCCAATCCCATTCTCCCAACCCCTCACCCCCAGGGCAAGTGGCCCATGGACTGGCAGCCGGTGCGCAACCTGCCGGTGGCAGCGGAGGAGCGGTGGGAGCAGTGCGAGGGGATTCTGTATTATGAGGGCGATGTGAGGGCAGATGGCAAGATTGCCCGCAGGGACGTGGAGTGCGGCAAGTGGCGCAGGTGAGGCTGTGGAGTGCGGCAAGTAGCGCAGGTGAGGCTGTGGAGTGCGGCAAGTGGCGCAGGTGAGGCTGTGGAGTGCGGCAAGTGGCGCAGGTGAGGATGTGGAGTGCGGCAAGTGGCGCAGGTGAGGCTGTGGAGTGCGGCAAGTGGCGCAGGTGAGGCTGTGGAGTGCGGCAAGTGGCGCAGGTGAGGCTGTGGAGTGCGGCAAGTGGCGCAGGTGAGGCTGTGGAGTGCGGCAAGTGGCGCAGGTGAGGCTGTGGAGTGCGGCAAGTGGCGCAGGTGAGGCTGTGGAGTGCGGCAAGTGGCGCAGGTGAGGCTGTGGAGTGCGGCAAGTGGCGCAGGTGAGGCTGTGGAGTGCGGCAAGTGGCGCAGGTGAGGATGTGGAGTGCGGCAAGTGGCGCAGGTGAGGATGTGGAGTGCGGCAAGTGGCGCAGGTGAGGATGTGGAGTGCGGCAAGTGGCGCAGGTGAGGATGTGGAGTGCGGCAAGTGGCGCAGGTGAGGCTGTGGAGTGCGGCAAGTGGCGCAGGTGAGGATGTGGAGTGCGGCAAGTGGCGCAGGTGAGGCTGTGGAGTGCGGCAAGTGGCGCAGGTGAGGCTGTGGAGTGCGGCAAGTGGCGCAGGTGAGGCTGTGGAGTGCGGCAAGTGGCGCAGGTGAGGCTGTGGAGTGCGGCAAGTGGCGCAGGTGAGGCTGTGGAGTGCGGCAAGTGGCGCAGGTGAGGCTGTGGAGTGCGGCAAGTGGCGCAGGTGAGGCTGTGGAGTGCGGCAAGTGGCGCAGGTGAGGATGTGGAGTGCGGCAAGTGGCGCAGGTGAGGCTGTGGAGTGCGGCAAGTGGCGCAGGTGAGGCTGTGGAGTGCGGCAAGTGGCGCAGGTGAGGCTGTGGAGTGCGGCAAGTGGCGCAGGTGAGGCTGTGGAGTGCGGCAAGTGGCGCAGGTGAGGCTGTGGAGTGCGGCAAGTGGCGCAGGTGAGGCTGTGGAGTGCGGCAAGTGGCGCAGGTGAGGATGTGGAGTGCGGCAAGTGGCGCAGGTGAGGATGTGGAGTGCGGCAAGTGGCGCAGGTGCGGCAAGTGTGAAGTGACGTACCGGCCCTGTGAAGTGACGTACTGGCCCTGTGTTTCCATGTCAGCGCATTGAGCGGGTTTCAAGTGAGAGGCCTACTTTGAAAGTGCACGCTAGAAGCCCATCTCATTTGCAGTTGCCCACTATTGTTTGTGCGTGCACTCCCATCACCACCCATCACCACCCATCACCACCCATCACCACCCATCACCACCCATCACCACCCATCACCACCCATCACCACCCATCACCACCCATCACCACCCATCACCACCGAGCATGGCATGGCAGGGTGCCGAGTGTGTTTGAGGTGGAGGACAAGTTTGAGTGCTCCTGTGCGCTCACCTTCGACCCGCATCATGCAGACTGCATGGTGCCACAGGTGCGTGCATGGTGCCACAGGTGCGTGCGCATGTCACTGCATGGTGCCACAGGTGCGTGCGCATGTCACTGCATGGTGCCACAGGTGCGTGCGCATGTCACTGCATGGTGCCACAGGTGCGTGGCATGTCACTGCATGGTGCCACAGGTGCGTGGCATGTCACTGCATGGTGCCACAGGTGCGTGCGCATGTCACTGCATGGTGCCACAGGTGCGTGGCATGTCACTGCATGGTGCCACAGGTGCGTGCGCATGTCACTGCATGGTGCCACAGGTGCGTGGCATGTCACTGCATGGTGCCACAGGTGCGTGCGCATGTCACTGCATGGTGCCACAGGTGCGTGGCATGTCACTGCATGGTGCCACAGGTGCGTGGCATGTCACTGCATGGTGCCACAGGTGCGTGCGCAGGTCACTGCATGGTGCCACAGGTGCGTGGCATGTCACTGCATGGTGCCACAGGTGCGTGCGCATGTCACTGCATGGTGCCACAGGTGCGTGCGCATGTCACTGCATGGTGCCACAGGTGCGTGCGCATGTCACTGCATGGTGCCACAGGTGCGTGGCATGTCACTGCATGGTGCCACAGGTGCGTGCGCATGTCACTGCATGGTGCCACAGGTGCGTGCGCATGTCACTGCATGGTGCCACAGGTGCGTGCGCATGTCACTGCATGGTGCCACAGGTGCGTGCGCATGTCACTGCATGGTGCCACAGGTGCGTGGCATGTCACTGCATGGTGCCACAGGTGCGTGCGCATGTCACTGCATGGTGCCACAGGTGCATGCGCATGTCACTGCATGGTGCCACAGGTGCATGCTTATGTGTTCGTGCGCGTGTGTGGGTGTGAGCTTGCGCGTGTGTGGGTGTGAGCTTGCGCGTGTGTGGGTGTGAGCTTGCGCGTGTGTGGGTGTGAGCTTGCACGTGTGTGGGTGCATCTATGCAATTTCCTCCTCGTCTCCGCCTTTTCTCCTCTCCGCTCCTCTCCTCCTCCTCTCTCTACCACGTATTGTGCAACAGGTGCATCTGCCACAACCCCCACTTTCCTCCTTTTCCCCTTTCTCCTCCCCACATCCCAACATCCTCCTAACATCCCCTCCTCCCCACGTCTCCTCCGCCCCATGTCCCCACGGAGTGGAGCAGGAGCTGCCAAAGAGGGACTTGGAGAGGCGGCTCAAGATGATATCGGAGCTCAAATTGCAGGTCACCTCCCATGTCACTCTCGCAACCCTCTCTCGCTATACTAACTCTGATCTGAGAGAGATAGCTCAGACGAATGAAAATTTAACATGGCATCAGAGCTCAAATAGTAGATCCGCTGTCACTCTGTGGACCTTCCCTCACTATGTTAACGTTCTTTTGAGATTCGTTTGATCAAACCAATCATCAGGAGACTCTTTTTGTTATTCGTTATTCATCTCTTCCTTTCTTGCTTCCATCGCTGCTTCCATCACTGCTTCCATCACTGCTTCCATCACTGCTTCCATCACTGCTTCCATCACTGCTTCCATCACTGCTTCCATCACTGCTTCCATCACTGCTTCCATCACTGCTTCCATCACTGCTTCCATCACTGCTTCCATCACTGCTTCCATCACTGCTTCTGTTCCCTTTCTTCTTGGATTGCCGTCCTCTATCTTCCCACCCTTTCCCCCACCTTTCACCCCCCAATCGATCTATTTGCGCAGAAGCAGCAGCAGGGAGCGGAGATGGGCGAGTGGAAAGAGCGCATGGGCGAGCTGAGGGCGTTTAGGGCGCAGCACGGCCACTGCCACGTGGCCCCCAGGAGCCCCCTGGGCGTGTGGCTGCAGAAGCAGCGCATGCTGCTGCGCCGCAACCGACTGTCGGCCGTGCAGCGGGTGCGTGGCCGGGTGGCCGGGTGGGCGGGTGGGCGGGTGGGCGGGTATATTGGTGGAAGTTCCTCTTTCATCCTCCAGTCCAACTCTCCTCGCCCTTACATCCCCTAATATGTGCTACTCCCTCCTTTCCTCTTCTTCCCTCTCCCCTCCATCTCCTCCTCCTCCTTCCCACTTTCTCCTCCACTTACTCATCCTATTCTCCTCTCCAACCCCTTAACCCCCCCCTTTTCTCCCCGTATGTCGACCACAGGAGGAGCTGCAGCAGCTGAACGTGACGATCAACCTGGAGGATGCGCGGTGGGAGGAGAACTTCGCGGCGCTCGTGGACTTCAAGCGCGACTACGGCCACCTCAACGTCTCCCACGCGCCACTCGCGCACTCCAACACCGCCCCACCTCCCACCGTCGCTGCTGCTGCTGCCGCTTCTGCTGCTGCTGCTGCTGCTGCTGCTGGTGGTGGTGATGGTGCCAGTGCTGGAGCAGGGGCAGGGGGAGGGGGAGGAGGAGGGGGGGCAGGAGGGGGAGCTGCTGCTGCTGCTCCTGCTGGTATCAGTGGTGGTGGCGTTAGCAGCAGTGGTGGAGGCAGCAGCGGAGGGCAGCAGCAGGGAGGGGGAAGGCTGAGGCGAGCGCAGGACTTGGCACGGCTGAGCCAGTGGGTGAAGGCGCAGAAGGCCATGGCACAGCAGCCGTTCAAGGGGAAGAAGGCACTGCAGCGCATCTGCAGGCTGCTGGAGATTGGATTTGTTTTTTCGGAGGGCGATTCCTCCTCTTAAAGGCCGACTGGCTGTGTGCCACTGAGTGCTGGTAGCACTGGTGGTGCCTGCTAGTGTTACGTATCACGGGTGGAAGGATTCGCCAAACTTGTTTGCAAAACAGAACTGAAGTCTGTTGGATGGAACTGATGGTATATTATGGTCGAATTTCAGTAAAAAGTGCCAGAAGTCAATCATAGAAGGCTGTTACGGGTGCAATGGATCGAGGTAGCGAGGATTGCACTAAGGTGTCAAACGAGCAGGCCCTCAGATTGGTTTTGGGGCTAGGCTGAAAAATCAGAGTTGGTACAAAAATTTACTCTGAAAATCAGAGAAAAATACCAATGTACACTAGAAACAAACAGCAATTTCCCGTTTTCCCTAAAAAAAAAGTCTGATAATTCAGCCTTGGTACAAAAAAAGAGTCTGAAAATCAGAATTTTTTTGCCAAATCAGAGAAAAAAGTCTGACTTCTGAGGGCCTGCAAACGAGTACAAGCTGTGATCGAAGGCATGTGCGAACATTTACACGCGAAACATGCAAACGGTAACGCGGTGCGTGCGAGCTAGCTAGTGCTATGCTGGCAGCGAGGTTCGGGCTAGTCCCGAAGCGTAGGCTGACACGGCCGGGCCAGCAGTGCGTGGTTTGGTGAAACAGTGCGCGTGTTGGCGAAGCCCCGTTAGCAGTAACGGGTGGACTGTGTTACGCGGCGCGGCTCGGACGGGCAGGGCGACGCGACGGCGGGCCTGGTAGGCGGCGGCTGTGCGTGGGCTGCAGTCGCGCGCGGGCGGCGGCCTACAGCAGCGACGCGACGGCCTACGGGCGGGGCTGCGGCGCGCTGGACGGCCAGCAGGGCCGTTCGACGGGCGGCTAGCGGGCTGCTCGTGGGCGGCGGCGACGGTGCGGGCGGCTACTGGGTCGCGCGCACTAGAAACGGGCCGCGCGCGGGCGGCTAGCGGGCGTCGCGGCCGAAAAGCGGGGCGCTCGGGGGCGCCCTAGGAGCGAGGCGCACGAGGGCGCAAGGAGGGGAAGGCGCACGAGGGCACTACTAGTGGAACGGTGGGCCCGTAGGAACGATCGGTCCTAGGTTCCTAACCTAGGCTCGTAATACCATGTCAGAATGAGAGAAGTGTGTGAACTATGAGAACATTGGAGTACAAGTATGAAACCCTAGAATTGTGTACCCCCTAAAGGCTAACCCACTGTAGCCTACACAGCAATAACACATGTACAATGTTTGACAAAGCAGGTTGACGTGGAATGATGGGCTGATGTACCAGTCGGTCGGCAACAGTAGGTGTGCTGTTACTGGTGTGATCATTTGGCTGATCTGGAACAGTCCATAGTAGCAGGGTCGAAGTTTCGGTACGTCGGGCAGTCGCAGATTTTGCGTGTCGAGCACTGCGTAATCCCCTGACTGGTACGTGATTGGGCTGCGGTGGCGGTCAGCTTTGCACTTAGCGATGACATTGGCTTTCTTAATTGCTTCTGCGGCTCTGGTTCGGGCAGCTTGCAGAATCTCGGCGAATTGCTGTGCACGTGGCGTGGGGTTGTCCGGACTCGGTGTTATGGGCAGTGTTGGGTTTTGCCCGTAGTTCAGGTAAGACGGGGACTGCTGCGTCGTTGCTGACGTGGCGTTGTTGTATGCAAACTCAATCAGCGGTAGCTGCTGTTCCCAAGTGGTTGGGTCGTCGCACGTGGCACGAATCAACTGCTCCATTGTCTTATTCGTCCGCCCCGTTTGACCGTCGGACTCCATGGTACAACGAGCTGAACTGTAGCCTGATCCCGAACTGCTCCCAAAGGTTCTTCCAGAAGTTGCTGGTGAACTTCGTGTCTCTGTCGCTGATAATCGCTGCTGGATCCCGTGCAAGCGAACAACGGCTGCGATGAACAGGCGAGCGGTTTCCTCGGCTGAGATCGACTTCTTGCACGCAGCGAAGTGTGCCATCTTCGTCAACCTGTCAACGACGACCATTACCGCGTCGTTACCCCCAGGGTTCGAAGGTAACCCCGTGACGAAATCCATGGTAACCTGCTGCCAGGCGCGCTCGGGCGGTGGAATCGGCTGCAACTGACCCGCCTTTCGTTTCCTCGAAGTCTTCATCACTTGACACGTGGGGCACGCACCCACGTGCAGTAGTAGTAGTACCGCTGCAGTTTTCTGCCGCGTTTTTTCTACCCCAAAATGTCCCGAGGTAACTCCGTCGTGTGCCTCTCGCAGTAGCAGCTCCCTCAGAAGTGAGTACGCGGGTACCCAGGTGCAGTTGGTGCCTGTTTTTACGTAATAAACTTCTTTAGCTTCTGCCAGTTGCTGTGAATTTCCGGTCGTGAAAAATGGGTCGGTGCGGTATCCGTGGGTGAATAGGCCTGTTAACAGTGGGTTGGTTTGGGCGAGTAGGATGGCGTGGAGTTGGGCGGTAGGGCGGGTGAGTGCGTCGGCGATGTTGGATGTGCCTTTTTTGTATGTAACTGTGTAGTGGAAGTTGGACTCGAGGTAGTCCAACCAGCGGATCTGTCGCGGATTGAGATTCGGTTGGGCGCGAAGATACTGTAGTGATCGGTGGTGTGTCCGGACTGCCACATCGGTGCCGGTCAGGTAACATCGCCACACTTTGAACGCGTGCACGATCGCCAACATCTGGCGGTCGTGTATCGGGTAGTTGCGTTCGGGCGGGTGCAACTTGCGGGACTCGTACGCGATTGGCTGGAGGCCGTTCCCGAAATCCTGCAACAATATTGCTCCCACAGCGATGTCACTTGCGTCGGTGACGAGCTCGAACGGGCGATGCGGATCTGCGATGTGAAGCACGGGCGGCGAGCACAAAATTTTCTTGAGGGCCGAGAAGGCAGCTTGCTCTTTCTCCCCCCACGTGTACTCAACCCCCTTCCTCAGCAGGTCGGTTACAGGGGCGGTCAGCTTCGCCATGTCGGGGACGAACCGACGCACGTAGTTGACGAACCCCAAAAAACTCTGCAGCTCAGTCAGATTTGTCGGTGCGTGCCAAGCCTGGATCGTCGCGATCTTCTTCGGGTCTATTTCCACTCCGTCAGCTGAAGTAATATGACCTAAAAATTCCAGTCTGTCCTGTAGAAACTCACACTTAGACGCTTTCTTCAGTATGCGGTTCTCACTCAGTATTTTAAAAACTAATTCGATGTCCAGTAGGTGTTGTGCTCTATCGGGGCTGTAAATCAGTATGTCGTCTAAGTAGACGATGACGCACTTATCTAAAAGCGGGTAGAAAGCCTCGTTCATCGTCATTTGGAAGGTGGCGGGGGCGTTGGTCAGTCCGAAAGGCATAACCATGTGTTTGAAGGATCCGTAGCGTGTTCGAAAAGCGGTTTTGGGGCAGTCAGCCGGATTGACGCGAATCTGATGGTAACCCCCTCGAAGGTCGATTTTCGAGAAAACCTGGGCTGTGCGCAATTGGTCGATCAGTTCGTTGGCTCGCGGGATGGGGTAACGGGATTTAATGGTAACCCTGTTTAATGCTCTGTAATCTATGCACATGCAAAACCCCCCGTCCTTTTTCGGTGTGAACTCCTTCTTGAGCAGGTAATCCAGCTGCTTCCTCAGTTCGTCCAGTTCGGGTTGGGTCAGTCGGAACTGTCGCTGTACTGTCGGCTGTGCCCCCGGTTATAACTCTATCCTGTGGTCGTGCGGTCGCTGAGGTGGCAGTCCCGTCGGCAGGTCATCCGGAAAGATCCCACTGTACTGCTTCAGGAGTGCTGCCAACTCATCCGGTACGTCGGCAAGCAGTTTCTGTAAATCCCTCGGCTTCCCGAATGTCAACCGCATACACGTCTGCTCCTGCCGCTATGGCGCGTTTCATCGTGATCGCGTTGACACGCACCGACGAAGACTCAGGCGAGCCCCAGCGAGGTAAGGCGATGTTGTTACCGTTCACTCGCACGGTGCAGTCACCCGTCGTCCAGTCGATTCGCGGATTGTGTCGTCGCAACCAATCACGACCGAGTAGTATGTCGATTCCATCGAGGGTTATCGCGAGCATTTCATGGCTAAACTGTGAAACGTCGAGTGAAAAAATTTACTAAGGAAGAAATGTCGAGAGTACAAACCCTAAGGAAACAACCCCCTAGAGTCAACCCCACTAAGCCTAACAAATAACTCTAACATATAAATATATGTTTGACACACCCCCATAGGCAAAGTGGGGGAGAACAAGGGGTCACAAGACCAGTCAAGCAAAGTAAACAAGCTCAGGGTGGATCACAACGTCACCACACATTCCGAGCACAAGTTCAAGGCCACAAGGCCAGTTCACATGCAGGATCATAAATATGAAGGTAAGCAAACAAGTACAGGTATATATAGATCACAGTACAAGCAAGGTCAAGAGGTGAGCAAGTGAGGCCAGGTAGGCACAAGACCTAACATCGTACAAAAGCGCTGATGATCACAAGGCTGAAGTGCCTTGGTAAAGATATCAGCAGTGTTGGCCCGAGAGGCCACGTAAGCAAGGCGCAGCTGACCACGCTGCTGCAGCTCACGAGCAAGAAAGTAGCGGAGAGCAATGTGCTTCGTTCTGTGCTCCAGTCTGTGCTCCCGACACAAGGCCAGCATGGCCTTGTTGTCTACGTACAGAACTGGAGGAGAACGAGGCTGCTCTCCCAGGTCGGTCAGCAGGTAGGTGAGCCAGCGTAACTCCTGTGCAGCCATGGCCCCTGCGTAGATCTCAGCCTCACAGCTGGAGCCGAGAACAGAAGACGAGCGGGTAGACCACCACGAAACAGAGCCGGAACCAAGGCTGAAGGTGTAACCCTGTGACGACCGCTGAGTAGCCTGGTCGTCAGCCCAAGAGGCGTCCGCGTGACCAGTGAGGACCACTGAACTCCGCCCTCCAAGCACTAGCCCCATGCCCGACGTACTGCACAAGTAGCGCAACACCCTCTTAGCTGCATCCATGTGCTCTGGTCGGTGTCTCCCAGGAGCAACATAGCGCGCCAAGATGCTAAGAGGGTATGCGAGGTCAGGTCGAGTGCAGGTCATCAGGTACATGAGGCAGCCAACAAGCTCTGGGTACGGGCCACTCGGCTCTACGGACTCATCCGAAGGCAGAGCTGAGAGCGAGTGGCGAGTAGGCAGAGGAGTGGCCTGAGGCGAGGAGTACGTGAAGCCGAAGCGCTGAAGGACCTGCTGCACCATATGTGACTGAGTCAGAGTAATGGTGCGGCGTGCTCTGTCCCGGGTGATCTGCAAGCCAAGATAGCTGCGCAGTTCACCCAGGTCAGTGCACGTGTGTCTCTTCTGCAGCTCGGACTTCACGTGGGCGAGTCCAGCAGTGTCAGCAGTTGCAAAGACCAAGTCGTCGACGTACACGAGGATGTAGAACGGCGGCAGCGAGGTGTCGGTGCGCAGAAACAGCGACGGGTCGGCAGTAGAAGGAGCAAACCCAAGAGCCGCAAGTGTAGTCCTCAGTGTGTCGTGCCACTCACGGGGCGCCTGGCGGAGACCGTAGACTGGCCGCCGGAGGCTCCACTGGGTGCCAGGAGGAAAAGACCCAGTGAAGCCAGGAGGGCGGCGCAGCCAGATCTCCTCGTGCAGGCTGCCCTGCAGGAAAGCAGTGCTGAAGTCAAGAGAGTGGAGCTCGTAGTCGCGCTGAGCGGCTATGTGCAGCAGCACCCGAAGAGTAGTCATCTTCGGGATGGGAGAGAAGGTCTGAAAGTAGTCAACTCCCTGCCGCTGACTGAAGCCCCTAGCCACGTAGCGCGCCTTGAAGACAGGCGGAAAACCCGGCGGCCGCTTCACCCTGTAGATCCACATGCCACTGACGATGTTCGCCCCAGGTGGGGGAACCTCGTCAACGTAGGTGCCTGTGGACTTCCAGGAAGCCATCTCTGCGTCCATGGCTGTCTGCCACTGGGAGGAGTAGGGACCCTCGATCCCCTCAGCGTACGATCGAGGAGTCGGGATGTCTGGTGCATCCGGGTCTCCCTCAGGGGCAATCAGCATGGACACGAGATGAGGTAAAGCAGCAGCAAAACACTGGAACTCCTCCTGCCTGTCCTCAAGGACGTCCGTGCCAAGGGCACACTCACCCCCGACGGACGGAGGACAGACAAACTCAGACTCAGCAACAAGACTAGCAGTGTAGTCTAGACGACAGCGAGCAGCGAAGTCGACAAGCTCAGCAACTAGGGCAGACGCAGCAGTGGACTCAAAAGAAGGGTCAGTGACAACAGTGGCTAGGAGACGCGTGACAGTAGGGCTGGCAGCACGAAGAGAGTCAGACTCCGGGTCAGCAAGGGCAGGAAGCGAGGACGCAGGAGGAGACGGCAGAGGGACACGCTGTGGAGCAGTGGAAGGACGCAGTGCCATCTGGTGCGTGCCTGGGACCGCGGGAGGACGCTGACGCGGAACACGGCGACCGGTGCGAACAGCACGAACAGGCGACGTAGGACGCAACGCAGGCTCACGACGCTCAGCAAGACCTCCAGTAGGACCAGCGTAGGGTGAAGGGGCAGGCAGGGGACCGGCAAGCTGTAACTGTCACTCGGAGGGGACCGGCTGTGGACACTCTAAGGCAGGAGAAGGACCAGAGGAAGGCGGAAGGCGAAGAACCTGCTGAAGGAGGGGAACGAAGTACGGCCGAGGCCGCGCAGCACCTCCAGAAGGAGCAGGGACAGCACCAGCACCCTCAGCTGCAGGTCCAACTCCAGTAGGACCTGCAGCAGCACCAGTAGCGCCAACTCCAGCACCCCCAGGAGCACCGGCTCCAGCAGCACCACCAGCTCCCGAACCTCCAGCAGCACCAGCGCCAGGAAGACCACCAGGTGACCCAGCAGCACCGGCTCCTGTTCCTCCAGCAGCACCAACCCCAGCAGCACCACCAGCTCCAGCTCCTGAAGAACCACTAGGCCTAGCAGCTCCAGTACCTCCAGTACGAGCACCTCCGGGTGACTCCAGCACCCTCAGCAGCAGTAGAACCTCCAGTACCCGCAGCGACACCAGCCCCAGCAGCACGACTCCAACGCCGAGCAAACCACTCACGCAGCTCCAGTGGAGAGAGGAGCTCCCTCCTAGGCGAAGCACCCGAAGAACCTCCAGGCTCCGCACCCCCAGGCTCCGCACCCCCAGACTCAGCACCCTCAGGCTCAGCACCCCCAGACTCAGCACCCCCAGTCTCAGCACCCCCAGGCTCAGCACCCCCAGGCTCCGCACACTCAGGCTCAGCACCTCCAGACCTGGCACCTGCAGGCGCAGCACCCCGAGCAGCACCAGAGTCAACAGCTACCTCGACAGGCTCGACTGCGTCTACCTGAGACACACCTGAGGGGGCAGGACCCTGAGGGGGGAGGGGGCTCCCGGGGGGGGACCTGGGGTAAGGAAGAGCGGCGGGGGGGGGGAGCGGGGCAGTGCGGTAGGGGAAGAGACGGTAGTAGGGAACCGACTCGTCAAACGTGACGTCCTGGGAGGACAGAACACGGCGCGAGGTGGGGTGGTAAAACTGCCAACCAGGCGCGTCAGGGGGGAAGCCAAGGAAGACGCAGGGAACAGCACGGGAGGACAGCTTGTCCGCAGACAAGTCTCGAACGAAAGCCCGAGATCCCCAGACACGGAACGCAGACGCATCGCCAACCTTCCCCGTCCACCGCAGAGTGGGGGAGGTCTCCGGCAAGGAGACACAGGGCTGAAGGTTGATCTCTGCGCCGCGTACTGAACCGCAAACGGCCACAGAAAATGGGGAGCAGCCGCATGGATCATGGACGTGCGAGCGACATCCATGACCATGCCAATGCGGCGCTCAGCAATCCCATTCTGCTGTGGAGAAGCCGGAAGCGTGAACGACTGGCGGATGCCCCTCGCACGGCAGAAGGCTCGCAGAAGGTCGGAGGAAAACTCTCCACCTCTGTCGGAGTGCAGACGCAGAACAGGAAAGTCCGAGCCGAAACTCTTCCTGAGCTGGAGACGAGCAGCGCGGATCCAGTCGATCAACACCTCAGTGACCTCACCCTTGCTGCGCAAGGGGAAGACTGCGGTGTAACGCGAGTAGTCGTCAACCACCAGCAGGAAGTAACGCTCGTGACCCTGTCCACGGACGCGGGCGGGGCCCCACACGTCCATGTGAAGCGTCTGCAGCGGAGCCTCTGTCGGAGGAAACTCGGAGGAGTGAGGAGCGGCGCGCTGCCGCCCCTCAACGCAGGGAACGCAGGTAGGGGCAGGCCCCGGAGGAAGGGGAGGGAGGGACCGGGGGAGACCAGAGACAAGGACACGGGAGGCCATGCCCCGAAGACGGGGCAAGGAGGGGTGGCCCAGGCGGTGGTGCCAGAGAAGAGTCTCGTGAGACAGGAGGCGACACGAGCAGGGGGCAGACTCAGGGCCAGACCGGGACGCCGCAGCAAAGACCTGACCCGACGCAGCTACCTGACCGGACGCAGGAACAGAAGGAGACGCAGTAGTGAGTGTGTACAAACTAGACCCCGGCTGGCGGGTGAACGTGGCCAAGGGACGGCCAGTGTCTGCACACGTGCAGTGAGTCACTCTCTGACGCGCAGGAGTGAACTGGTCAACCCCCCCATCCTGTAGGTCAGCACCACTCACCAAGTTCGTAGAGAACGAGGGAAGGTAAAGACCCGACAGGGAGCCAGAGGGGGCAGCCGGACACGGTAGGACAGTGGAGTAGTGAGCAAGGACAGGACCCCCAGAGGGGTCTGCCAGGGAGACTGCAACAGGCCGACTGAGCGGCGTGAGAGTGGTGCGGTCTCGAAAGAAGGAGCGGGAAGCACCCGAGTCAAGGGTGAAGGTGTGCAAGGCCTCAGCGAGCCGACGCGGTACCTGAGAGAGCAGACTCACCAGCACCTAAGGCAGGAGTCGGACTAGCACCTAAAGCAGCGGCCTCACCAGCACCTGGGGGAGCAGACGCACTAGCACCTAGAGCAGCAGCCTCAATGCCCGGGTCAGGCGGAACACACAGGTAACAGTCACCCTCAGCACTATCAGAGATAGCATACATCGCAGCAAGGATAGCATCAAAGTCAAGATCAAAGATAGCTACTCCAGACCTAAGCAAGTCACCCCAGCGGGGGATCTCAGTGGCGTGAGGGAACTGGATACGCCAGGCATCGGTCAGGCGGCCAAAGCAGCGCTGGGTGGTGTGCGGGCCGCCACACGGCTCCCCAGTGCAGTCACCCGTACGCAGGACGTAGGCACAGGGACCAGCACCCCCAGGGCGCTGGCGCGCAGCGTACCACTCACGAAGCTGCTGGGACGACGGGGTCTCACGAGAGCGCTGCTGCTGCTGCTGGTGCTGACCACCACCCCGACCAACTCCACCCCCGCCGCCTCCACCGCCCCCGCCTCCACCTCCACTGCCGCCTCCGCCTCCTCCACCCGCACCGCCGCCACCGCCGCCTCCACCTCCACTGCCACCACCGCCGCCCCCACGCCCCCCACCACTCCCACCCCCACCTCCCCCGCCGCCCCCACCGCCACCACCACCGCCCCCGCCCGCCCCTCCCGAACCCTTGCCCCCCTTGCCCTTGCTGGTGCGGCGCCTCCCACTAGGAGCAGATGCAGCGGCGACCGACTCAGTGCCAACGAGGTCGACAGCAGCAGCAGAGGCAACAGAGGGCAAAAGGGGAACAGGGGAGCACCCCTCAAAGAAAGGGGTGCGGGGGTCGCCACGAGAAGCACCCACAGCGGTAATACTCTTTTCCGCTGCGAGGAGGCGCTCCTCGAGGAGGTCAACGGTGAGGGTGGTGGGGCAAAGGGAGAGGAAGTGGTCCCTGACCGAGCGAAGGGTGTCAGGGAGCCGGGTGACTAGGTAGTAGAGGGTGATGTACATGGGGGGGGGGGTTCTTGGCGCAGAACTCAGCAGGAAGCGCAGCGCGGTAGCGGGTATCACTAGTGCGAAGGTGCGTAATGAGGTCAGCGACTGTGGCAAAGGCAGCGAGGTCAGGGAACAGGTACGGCAGCATGAGGCGGCTAAAAGCAGCAGTGGCAGGGGAGGAGTAGCGGGCAACTACAGCGTCGTACAAGGTCTTAGCAGTCTTGAACTGGCTAAAGTGCGCGCGCTCAGTGGACGGCAGGTGACTACGCACAGCAAGACGGGCAGCTCTTGAACTGGCTAAAGTGCGCGCGCTCAGTGGACGGCAGGTGACTACGCACAGCAAGACGGGCAGCAGCATCGCGTGTGGTCCACTGTGAGCGAACAGTACTGTCGTCATCAGCAGCAGGGGCAGTAGAGGCACCAGACGTGAGATCGAACAGGGAGATGTTGTGCTTGCTATCGCACTGCAGGAAAAGCTGCAGGTCATCTATCCAGACATCAAAATCGATCGCCCGACCCTCAGCATCAAAGGTAAGCACGTTGGGAGTAGCCATGACAGCAGCACCAGTAGGCTAGCGACAGCAGGAGGCTAGCGACAGCAGTAGGCTAGCGACAACAGTAGGCTAGCGACAGCAGTAGGCTAGCGACAGCAGTGCGGTGCGGCTCGGTGAGTGCTTACCAGGGGCGGGCCGGGGTGCAGAAGGCGGCAGAGGAGGGCCGCAACTCAGCTGCAGGGACAGTAGCGGCGGCCGCACCTGCAGTAGTAGCTGCTGCTGGGGCAGGTCCGGAGGTGACAGCTGCGGCAGGTCCGGCGGCTGCAGCTGCTGCAGATCCGATGGCGGCAGCTGCGGCAGGTCCGGCGGCGGCAGCTGCTGCAGGCCTGGCGGGAGCAGCTGCTACAGGTCCTGCAGCGGCAGCTGCTGCAGGTTCAGGAGCAGCAGCTGCTGCAGGTTCAGGAGCGGCAGCTGCTGCAGGTTCAGGAGCGGCAGCTGCTGCAGGTTCAGGAGCGGCAGCTGCTGCAGGTTCAGGAGCAGCAGCTGCTGCAGGTACGGTGGCAGCAGCAGCTGCAGAATCGGCAGCGGCAGCTGCTGCAGTGTCGGCTGCGGTAGGTGCAGCAGGTTCAGCAGTGGCGGCAGCTGCAGGCACGGCGGCGGCGGCTGCTGCAGGGACAGCAACGGCTGCAGCTGCAGGGACAGCGGCGGCCACAGCAGCCGCGGCTTCCACTGCAGGGACGGCGGCAGCTGCAGCTGCAGAAGCTGTGGTGGCCGCTGCTGGTGGGAAAGCGGCGACGTCGGGCCGGGAAGGGCGGCGCGAGGGGCCGCAGAGGTTCGGTGACGCGCCGTGAGAGAGCAGCACGAGGGGCCGCGGAGGGCAGGGGAGGGCCGTAATGGGCAAAGGGGCCGCACTACGGGCCGTAAATGACGGCGCGAGGGGCCGTAAGGAGCCGCTAAGGGCGGCGTGAGGGGCCTACGTGCGGCGTAAGGGGTCATAGAGGGCCTAACAGGCGGCGCGAGGGGCCGTAAGGGTGGCGCGAGAGGCCAAAGGGTGGCGCGAGGGGCCGTGAATGCGGTCGCTAAGGGCGACGCTAAGGGGCCGTGAGGGGCCGTGGGAGGGCGCGACGGTAGGGGGCACACACGAGGCGCGACTCGGGCACGCGCGCTTCCCTAAACTAAAAAAAAAACGAGTTAATAGGTGGGCCCAAGGAAGTTTCCTAGCTTTATACCATGTGAAACGTCGAGTGAAAAAATTGACTAAGGAAGAAATGTCGAGAGTACAAACCCTAAGGAAACAACCCCCTAGAGTCAACCCCACTAAGCCTAACAAATAACTCTAACATATAAATATATGTTTGACATAAACGTAAAGTCCCCCCCGCATCGAATCCGAACCCGGTCTACGCGTTCCCGTATCGCCAGTGGCGTGCCGTCAACCAGTCTTGCGTCGATCTCAGGTAAGCATCTGTCCAGTGGACGTTTCAGCTTCCGTGCCGTGGCAGTGTTGATGAGGCTGTGGCTGGCTCCCCCGTCTACGAATATTTTAACTAAGTCTGTCCAAATTTTCCCACTAAGCAGTATGGGGCTGTCTACCGCGGTACCCTCCTTATTCGGCCGAGTGTGGTCGATTGCGTGAACCAGCACAACCACTCGGTGAGTGTGAGAGTACGACGTCATTGCTACGCTTTAGTAGCTTGATTCTGCTTTACTATGCATTATCTAGCTTAGCTTTGCTTTATTTTGCTTGCCTTTGCTAGATTTCCTAGGTTCGTTGCTTTTACTATATTATTATAGTTTTAGGCACCGAACTAGGTTGAGTGCACCGAATTCTAGGCTTTTCGGTTGCCACCGAATTGCCTTCTACCGAATTCGGGAAGGACCCGTTCGGGACGCTTCGCGACCCACGGAACCTTCTAGTAACACCCAGGTTACTGCCTTTGTGTCGAGCCTATATATCGCCTGGCCTTGTACCCAGGTACAATCATTCGATAGAATCATCTTTCCTGAACCAGATCCTCACACTTGGTAATCAGAGCTCGTTTACACGCGAGGTCTTCAACCGCGTAGTTCCGGCCTTTAAAAACCGCGGGGGCGACGACGAAGGCGCCGATACGGGTATGTAAAACCAGTTCCGCGCAATTTTTCTAAGTCCCCCTCGATTCGGTTTTCGAACACCCCTCAGATTTACTGGTGGAAAGGTTGGAGTTTCGACCGTTCGATCGAGTTTCATCTCAACGGCCCAGAGAATTTCGCCCCAAAAAGTTGGAATTTGGAGCGTCGGATCGAGTTTCTTCTCAACGGCCGAGATCGAACGCGAATTTCGACTAAGGAAGATTTACGCGACTTACAGAATTTGTGCTCGTCTATTTTACAGTCAACTCGACTCGCAGTAAGTCGACCAGCACCCGAAATTCAACTGTTTTCGTCGCACTTCTTTCTATAAATCGCCAAATGGAGGGGAAAAAGAGATACACTTGGGCTCCACTAATTTCAAGCCCTGGAAAATGTTTTCAGAGACACCCTAGACCAGATTCAGCCGTATCTTTCAGACACCCAGAATCAAAACGATATTGAGGACGCTCTCCTCAACGTTTGTTTAAAACAATGTGTCCCTCAGTGGATCAGGCTTACAGCCCTCTCTGACGGGAAAATTTTCTAGTTGCGACCTTCGTGCGTCATCGCCCTCACAAGGAGTCCGAAACCCTACCTACTTCAAAATATGTTTCACTCTGTACAACCCTTGGTCCCAGACATAATAAGGGTAGCTACCCGCGAGCGCCCGATTTCGGGCCTTGAAATTAGTGGAGCCCAGGTGCATTTCAGTACAGAAAATCGTGGAGATTCGTGCCGAGCATAAGAAGATGCGTGCAGCGCTCCCACGACTCGAGAAACTCCTTGCGAACCAGTCGGCAACCGCCACAGCAGCAGCGAATGCAGCAGCGACAGCAGCAGCAGCAGCGGCGACACCGACAATTCTACCTGCGACAACGGCAGCAGCTACAGTTAACCTCGAAGCAGTGAAGCTGAGGCTACCGGAGGCGTTCGATCCTATAGTTAAAGGGAACGACGTTCGTCGATTTGTAGCTGAACTCGAAATTTACTTCGAAGCCGTTGGATGCACGACCCCGACAGAAGACGCAATGCGCATACGGCTCGCAGCAACACTGTTACAAGGCCCAGCTCTAGAGTGGATCAACAACAGAATAGTCCAAGGCGAAGGGACGTGGGCGCAGTTTCGGGCAGCACTGATCGAACAGTTCGACACGTTGAACAGTAGCTACTACGGAACACGACGCAACAAGCCAACTAGTGGCATGGGGCGATTGGCACCACCCACGACTGCTGAACCGATGGAGAACGACGAGGGCGATGTGGAGCAGCGGCTAGCAAAAACTGAGACGTACAAATTTTGCGGCGCTACAGGACATCGTATCTTGGCGTGTTGGGAAATGAAGGGAAGGCGTGCGGAGCTGAGATACAAGAACAGTGCGGCACCCCCGAAGCAGAAAACGGACAACGTGGCAACTTCGGAGAGGGCGAAAAAAGGAGAATATGATGGCGCGAGTTTAAAACGTCACGACCAGCCGGCACCAGGGGAAATCGCCGAGACAAATGGAGACTCCGCGAAACAAGACCCTGCACCGACTGGGAAACTCCAGCCGTACACCCCGACAAGTAAGAATATTACTTCTCGTGGGTTTCAAGCCTTTATTAAGGGAGAGTCAGAAATTAAACCGGTACCGGGTAATATGGGGACCCTACTCCGGAGCGCTAACAAGGGTCGAGCGTTCCGAGGAGTTAATATTCTCTCCCAGCAGCTCTGTTTAAAGGCTCCCTGTTCCCCACAGATGAAGCCTACACAGCTGCAAAGGCCTAGGGGAAGGTTCCAGGCTCAAGAGAAGCTGTACCAGCCTCGGATAAATCCTTCTAACCCTACTCAGGTGATACCTGATATTGAAGCTGCATCTTCGAGCGCAGGACCTAGGGATGACATATTCGACGTACCCTACGATCCTATAAGCGATACCATCTACGGCTACTCGGAGCAGCAACAGCCACTAGTACTCGAGGTGATCTGCAACGGGCGACGCCTCCAGACACTGGTGGACAGTGGTGCGTCCCACTCGGTGTGCGACTGCGGGACGTTGGAGAAAATTGAAGAATCCTCAGAAGAGACCCAGTTTACAGCAACGATGGTGGACGGTACGAAGCTTCCCATCCACGGCGAAGCAACACTGCAGCTGCAGATAGGAGCGTTAAGGTTGAAGCCGACGTTGCCGATCACGAACATCAAGGGATTAGATTTCATCTTGGGGCGTGATTTTCTGAAGCAGTTCAACCCCGAGATCGACTGGGTCAACTGGAAGGCGTGTATCTACAACGACGGGAAACGTGTGAAGCTGCAAAGGTGGACGGATACAGGGGATACTCCTCATCAGCAAGCCATGGAGCAGCTACAGACAGCACTGACTACAGCGCCAGTACTCATCCTACCGAATCCAGACAGAGACTACGTGGTGGAAGCAGACGCTAGTGACCAAGCAGTCGGAGCAGTACTGATGCAGAATCACGGACGCGGTTTGCAGCCCATCGCCTATCTGAGTAAGAAGCTACACGGAGCAGAACTGAACTACCCTATCCATGACAAGGAAGCCTTAGCGATAGTCACAGCCTTCAAGGCGTGGAGGTGTTACCTAGAGGGAGCCAAGACTACAGTTTACACTGACCACTGCAGCCTCAAATACCTGAAGTCGCAGCCGACGCTCTCACGACGACAGGTGCGGTTTAGCGAGACATTTCGGGAGCAACAAGACGTTAGCGGGAATAGCAAAGTATTACTACTGGCCCCGGTTGGCAACAGACGTGCAGCAGTTCGTCACTTCATGCGACACGTGCCAGCGGATGAAGAGTAGCAAGCAGAAAAAAGTAGGGTTACTTCAGCCTCTACCCGTACCGGAGCAGCCATGGCAAGTTGTCAGCCTAGACTTCATGACTGGGCTTTCTTCGACCTCACAAGGGCATGACGCTATACTCGTGGTGATCAATAAGTTCTCTAAAATGGGACACTTCATCCCGACCAACGCCACGGCTACTGCTGAAGCAACTGCTCGCCTCTTCTTCGACCGCATCATCACCATCCACGGCATCCCCGCTACACTTATCTCGGACAGAGACCCTAAGTTCACTAGTAAGTTCTGGAGGGAACTCATGGGATTGTTGGGGACAAAGCTTGCGATGTCTTCAGCGTACCACCCCCAGACTGACGGACAAACGGAGCGACTCAATCAGGTGGTTGAACAGTTACTGCGCACAGCTTGCAAAGATGACATCAGCCACTGGGATTCACAGTTACCGACACTTGAGTTCGCTTACAATAACGCGTCGCATGCGGCCACAGGGAAATCTCCATTCTTCCTGTGCTACGGACGGGAACCACTTACACCACAGCAGCCAACCACACCGGCACACGTCCAAGCCGCACACGACTTCGTCACCACCATGCAGCAGCTATGGGAGAAGACTCAGCGACGTCTCACCACGATGCAGAACTCCCAGAAGCAGTATGCCGATCGCCAGCGACGTGATCACTCAGTAGCAGTCGGAGATCAGGTGCTTCTTGACACGCACAACTTGAACCTGTCTCACCTACCGTTTAAGCTCCGGCCTCGCTTCTGTGGCCCTTTTCGTATTGAGGCACAGGTGACACCAGTAACATTCCGCTTGCGCTTACCTATTACTTGGAAGCTTCATAATGCTTTCCATGTTCAGCTACAAAAGCCCTACAAGGACCCCAACCAACAGTTCCAGGGACGCCAGCTACCGCCACCATCACCTGTTCTCATACAGGATGAACCAGAGTACGAGGTGGAAAAAGTTCTCGCTCATCGACGCAGACGCGGCAACACGCTCGAGTTCCTGATACGCTGGAGGGGATATGACCCATCGGAGGACAGTTGGGTTGCAGAAGCTGATATGGGCAACGCACGCCGTGCTCTCAAGTACTATCTTGTCAAGCAGGGTGTTTCTCACGCCACCCAGCTTTGAGGGGGGGGCGTGTGAGAGTACGACGTCATTGCTACGCTTTAGTAGCTTGATTCTGCTTTACTATGCATTATCTAGCTTAGCTTTGCTTTATTTTGCTTGCTTTTGCTAGATTTCCTAGGTTCGTTGCTTTTACTATATTATTATAGTTTTAGGCACCGAACTAGGTTGAGTGCACCGAATTCTAGGCTTTTCGGTTGCCACCGAATTGCCTTCTACCGAATTCGGGAAGGACCCGTTCGGGACGCTTCGCGACCCGCGGAACCTTCTAGTAACACCCGGGTTACTGCCTTTGTGTCGAGCCTATATATAGCCTCGCCTTGTACCCAGGTGAATCATTCAATAGAATCATCTTTCCTGAACCAGATCCTCATAGTGAGGGTCGGTTGGGTCGAGCGAGCGGCGTTACCTGTCAATAGAGGGCCCGTCTGCTGCTGACTCCCAGCGTTTCCCTGCTGCTTAATCTGTTTCTGCTGCTCAGCTCCCCTCTTTCCCTTAGCGTTTTCCGGGCATTCGCTCTTGCGGTGTCCCGGCCGATTGCACGCGAAGCAGCGCCCTTTGAACGGTGCGGCAGCGGCATTCGCGGCGACGGCACGTATCGTAGCGCCCTCGTTCGTCCCACGAGACCGATGTCCCCAATTACTGCTGCTTGCGTAAGACTCCGATCTCGGTCGGCGGAAGAAATCGAGTTTCTCCGCCATACCGAGAATCTCCTGAAAGTTGGTGACGCCGCGGAGCTGGATTTCCTGAGCGATGTCGTGCTTCAGGCCGCCGATGTAGCGGTCGACGCGCTCGCTCTCGTGCATGTAGCCCACCTGCTCACACAGCGCCAGGAACCCGCTGGTGTAATCTTGGAATGAACCGAGTTGGCGCCAAGTGCGAAACTTCTGACGCGCCGCGATCGGAGCCGCAATTTGTTGAAATAGTAGCTAGAACGCATGAGCCATAGTTAGGGTTTTGGCTAGCTAGGCAAGAGAGATTAGGCAAAAGAGGGTTTGAACTATGGAATGAGAAGTACAAATAGACAAGAATCATGCAAGGAGTGGTGCACCACCACAGAGAACACCTATGTGACAACACTACAGCTAGAACTACATGCACTTATACAAAATATATATAAAATATATTCTGACACACCCCCTAAGTGCACGCAGAAATAGCCATGTGTAGAACACCCCCTGAAGTGGTACACCCTGCAGGGCGCAGCAGAAGAAGAGGCGAAGTGAGGAGGAGGAGTGACTGTGAGAGGAGATAGGAGGCGGCGACTGAAGCTGCTGGCACACGGGCAACGGGAGCAACTGGCACACTGGCTACCGGAGCACGACGACACCGGACTACGGGAGTAACTGGCTCCGCGGCTACGACGAGCGGCTGGAGCAACTGACCCATGTGCGACTGGTGCAACGGGCTCGCTGGCTACCGGAGCACGCCAGCTCTGGACTACTGGCGCTGCTGGCGTTACGACGGCTACCTCCGTTCTACTTCCCCCATTCCCCCACACTCCCTCGACACCCCCCTAGCGCCACTCCCTCGGCTCCCACACATCCACCCCCCTCAGCAGCAGCTGTAGCAGTGGGAGACGGAGGAGGAGGAGGAGCAGGGGATGGCGCACACACACCCGCCACCCCCATACCCGCCACCCCCATACCCCCAACACAGGCGGCGCACGCGCGGCGCGGGGCAGATACGCGGGCAGCAGCTGGGGCGGCGTGCGAGCGGAAGCGGGGCGGCGCGCGGGACCCTGGGGCGCTACGACGGGCGACGGGAGGGGGGCCGACGCGCGGGCCCCCAGGGCGCCGCGACGGGCGACGGGAGGGGGGGCGACGCGGGGGCCCCCAGGGCGCCACGACGGGCGACGGGAGGGGGGCGACGCGCGGGCCCCCAGGGCGCCGCGACGGGCGACGGGAGGGGGGCGGCGTGCGGGCCCCCAGGGCACCACGACGGGCGACGGGAGGGGGAGGACGCGCGGGCCCCCAGCGCGCCACGACGGGCGACGGGAGGGGTGACGCGCGGGCCCCCAGAGCGCCATGACGGGCGACGGGAGGGAGGCGACGGGAAGGGGGCGACGCGCGGGCCCCCAAGGCGCCACGACGGGCGACGGGAGGGGGGGGACGCGCGGGCCCCCAGGGCGCCGCGACGGGCGACGGGAGGGGCGACGCGCGGGTCCCCGGGGGCGCCGCGACAGAGCATGAAGCCGCCGCGCACTCCCGGGGCGCGCGGCGGGCAGGAAACCGCCACGCGCCCCGAGCGCGTGGCGGGCAGAAAACCGCCACGCGCCGCGAGCGCGTGGCGGGAAGAAAAAACATCGCACGCCATGGGGCGCACGACAGACAGTACAGCAGCGGAAGCATAGGGCGGGCCCACAGGCCAGGAGCGTAACCGCTCTGATACCATGTTGAAATCGTAGCTTCAATGCAGGAGCCATAGTTAGGTTTTGGCTAGCTAGGCAAGAGAGAATAGGCAAAAGAGGGTTTGAACTATGGAATGAGAAGTACAAATAGACAAGAATCATGCAAGGAGTGGTGCACCACCACAGAGAATACCTATGTGACAACACTACAGCTAGAACTACATGCACTTATACAAAATATATTCTGACACAATTTGCTCAAATCGAACGCGCAGACCTGCGCACCAAGCGTCCCACGTGCGATATTGGGGCACCTCCACGAAATACGACGGCGCCCAGGGTCCGGTTTGTCCTTCCCGTGTCGGTAGAGTCGCGTAGTCGTTCGGCTTCGTGACGATGACACGCCACCAATCCATGGCGGGT
The DNA here is from genome assembly GCA_947470075.1 of Closterium sp. Yama58-4. Classification (NCBI taxonomy): domain Eukaryota; kingdom Viridiplantae; phylum Streptophyta; class Zygnematophyceae; order Desmidiales; family Closteriaceae; genus Closterium; species Closterium sp. Yama58-4. Next base: position 136,586 of record CANIUD010000166.1, read on the forward strand.
CCTTGCAGGAGCGACACGGCGTAGCAAATTTTCGCCGTATCCTCCGAGACGTAGTTTGCGTCAAAGAAGACGTTCATCGTGAATAACCACGCCTGAACGGTAGGACCACCCCGTTGACTCGGGTTGAAGCATGGCGGACGCTGCGGCTTTAGCGGCATTGGTGACGGCAGTGCCGAATCGTTGATCGGTGCCGAAATCGTGACGCGAGGCTGGCTTCTGGCCGCATTCGTCGCTTTGGGGTGTGTCGTGTCGTGGTCGTCGTCTCCGTCGTTGCGGGCGACGCCATCACTAGCCGCGCTCGAGGGTTGCCCCACACTTTCGTGCTGCGATTCCTGTGGTGCGAGTTGTTCCGAAGTGCCAGGTGCTTGTGATTGTGCTTGCTGTGCTCTTACGATGTCATTTTGCAGGGACGTGCGTTTCTTCGGAGCTTTCGCGAAGTTGCTGCAGCAGTTCGTTCAGACGCGCCTGCGTGAGGGTGGTGACGTCGATGTGTTCGGCCATGGCGAAGGGCGTCGGCTCGGCTTAGTCTAGGCGCAGTCGTGGCTGCACGCGTTTACGAGAGAACGCGAGGACAGCGGCTCCTAGGGGCTAAGGGCGCGTGTCCTTCGGCGCAGATGGCAAGGTTCATGTTTTTTGTTCGAATTTCAGCAAATGAACATTGGTCGACCTGTAGTCGACTATCTCAACATTTCATTGTCGAACCGCGTGTCCCTTTTCGCGTCAAGCAAGTGGCACAAAAAATGCTCGACTACTGAAGTTCGAGCTTATAGGGCACTCCCCGAGCCGCACTTGACCTTCGTAGGTTACCTGGTTAGGTAACGAAGGCTTTGGTTGTCCAGACGATAGTGATACTTGGCATCGCAGTTTTCGTAGCTTGATCGAGCGTGTGCAAAAGTGCACACGCTCAATAAAACGTACACTCGAACATTCAGGTGTAAGCTCGACCCATGCTCAATGTCCATGTTTGTTTCCTTGATTTAACTTGATGTTGACGATTTTCGCGGACCAAAATAGCGAGATTTACGAAAAATGTTACCACCTAAAGCTTGAGCATTGGTTTGAACGTGGGCCTAAAAGACACGCGCCCTAAGGTGCGTGAGTCCCTTCGAGTGAAAAATCAAAAGTTGATTTCCTGGGGTGCGGAGATGCGCGGTCCGAAAAGGAAAGAAGCTCTGATACCAAGTGTTACGGGTGCAATGGATCGAGGTAACAAGGATTGCACTAATGTGTCAAACGAGTACAAGCTGTGAGCGAATGCATGAGCGAACATTTATACGCGAAACATGCAAACGGTAACGCGGTGCGTGCGAGCTAGCTAGTGCTACGCTGGCAGCGAGGTTCGGGCTAGTCCCGAAACGTACCATATTCTCCCGGACAAAACACCCCCCCATGTTTGAGCACCCCCGGGTAGCTTGTGCGGGGTGGGTGCTATGGGCGACCTCATTTTCACTATACCCCCCTTTTTGGCTGATTCTCTATAAGACCCTGGGGGGGGTGCTATAGTCGGGAAAAACGATAACTTTGTTTACATTTCATACAGGTGACATTACAACAACTACAGAAGTCCTGCGCCAGCACCTTTACATTTACAATGTCACCTAGACTGCATCTCCATAGCCACATGGTCACCACACACTAGACATCAACAACAAGTTCAACTATAGAGATCTCTACTTAGTGCACTTCACTCAGAATCGTCCACAGCATGCCACTCTTCACATTCTTCCCCGTCATAGCGGCCAAGGCGCCACCCCCTTCCTCCTCTGCCGCCGCCGCCTCCGCGTCCTCCTCGGCGGCGTCGTCCTCATGTGCCGCCGCCTGCAGCTCCTCGGCCTACATGGGGACCTCGGCGTAGAAGGGGTTGACGATGAGATCGTCGTCAACCAGGTCGTTGACATCGTCAAGGACCTCCACCTCACTCTTGTCCCGCATGTGGGCAAGGATGAGGTGGTCCTCGCTGCCGTCGATGGGGGTGGAGACCCCGCACGTCACGAACGCTTTCCTCACGAGCTCCTCTGGGATTGCTTCCTAGAACTCATCGATCCAGCGGAGCACCAGCTCCGCTGGCGGCTTCTTGAGGTTGCTTGGGGGACAGGGAAGGCAAGTCATGGACGACGGTGAGCATACAGAGCGCACGATGACACCAATTGAACGGATTGCAAGCGGGACTTAGGACTTAGCGCGTCAACTCACCGGCCTTGGTGGTGAGGTTGATGCCGTCTTCTTCAAACCAGAGACTGTAGCGATGACGAACCCCGCACTTGAACGCGCGGTTCACCGACACATCCAGAGGCTGCACCAGCGGTGTGCAGCCCCCTGGGATGACAGCGCGGGACAGCCGAAACATGCGCATGGTCTGCCTGACCGCCTTGGTCAAATGGCCGTGGTAGGAGTCGAGCACAACCAAGCCCCCCCGCAGCGTCCGGTTGTCTCACGCAGGGGCTTTAGAAACGGCACCATCACCAGCAACACAAGCGCGTCAGTTTCGGTTGCGACGCTAGACAGGCGAGTGCACGGACAAGTCGTAATCGCGTGGTACTTACCGGCAGGGATGGCCACCTTTGGGATGGTCTTGCGCTTGAAAACCACGTACGGCGGAAGCTTGAGGCCGCTCGCTGTTACTGCCAGCATGACAGTAACACGCTCCTTCTCATAGCCCGCACTCCATACGTGGACCGCGCGTGCTCCCTTCATCTCGAGCGTGCGCTCCGCCGGCATCTCCAGGAACGGCGGCGTCTAGTCCGCGTTCACTATGAGATCGAGCGGGTAGTCATGGAGAGAGCGCATCTGGCGCACGAACTCTTAGAACGACTCCACCTTGGCCTTGCAATCTGCGGGCAGAGCAACGAGAAACATTAGAGAAACATTAGAGAACAATTGCCACGGGTTAACCACTCCATGAGCTTTACATTAGCTGCAAGTCGGCCCACACATCACTTACCCGCGGCCAGCTTCTGTCCCATCTTCGTCTTCACCCGCCTCGCCAAATGCCAGCGCGCGCGGAAACGAGTCGCCCACCGGAACGAAGCGCGCCAGTTGACCCCGGGCATCCGGTGCTTCATGTACTTGGCGCTCCACTTCTGGAGCATGCTGACCGTGACGGCAAGGCCCTTCGCCCGGTGCTTCAAGAAGTGGCGGTAGACCGCGCGTTCCATGAACGGGTACTTGGACTTGCGCCCGTGCCCCATGAGACGACGGCGGCAGCTGGAAGCGACCTCCAGCCGCTCCCTCATCTTCTTCCATTCGCTGATCTGGCAGGGCTGCACCTTCGCGAGTTTCGCCAGGGCGCGATTGGAGAGGTCGGGCTGATTGTCCTGCATCTTCAACTAGTGGAGTTTCTCCTTCGCGGTGATGGCGTTCCACTGGCGTTTCGTCATGCGGTGGCGAGGGCTTGGCGGGGCAGCATCGGCGTTGCGCTTGATCTGTCCCTGCGGGCGGTTACGCTCAGCAAAGGTGGGGACAACCACACGAGGAAGAGGCGGGCGAGGAAGGTTAGAGCTAGTGCTCGGTTCATCCCGAGCAGAAGCACTACCGGGAGCATCCGGCAAGGGCAAGATAGGGCGAGGAGACGTCCTTGCGCGTGCAGCAGCGCCGCTCTGAACGGTAAAATGGCGATGTCGCCTTTCAACGGTACTGCTAGAGTCTGGAGATGACGCCATGCTAGGCTACTACAGGGGGATGAAGTCACTCGCCATGGCGGACGAGATTTTAAACTTGAAAGAAGCACCACCAAAAGGAGTCGCTCTCACAGCTAGCCGAGCTCTTGTCAAAGAGGTGCACTGGAGCCGCTTGGTTGAAGAAGAGGTGAGGGCCATGTGAGGAGGCCTTGACGTGACCAAACGGATGGCAAGAAGTCACAGGTACAGTAACCTCTCAGCACCGTGCGCGACTCGGGCCATGTACAACACTATACTGTGCATGAACCCAAGCTGCGCAATGTTGGCATTGCTGTCATCGAAGCTGCCTCAATTGGCCCACTGGAATTTGCCATGTGGCAGATTCCAGTGGGGGGTGTTGTTATAATCGAGGACTCGGTTTTGCGCCCCCATTCAACAAAGTAAGAGTGAGGACAGAATACTATTTTTGTTTCCTTTCATTTCTGCTAAAAAAAAATGTTCAAAATAGTAAGACACAGATATTATGTAGCTTTTTCCTATGAGAAGACACCCCCCTTTTTTTCCCTGTATTTTTAAATCTACCCTAGGGTGTTATGTCCGGGAGAATACGGTAGGCCAACACGGCCGGGCCAGCAGTGCGTGGTTTGGCAAAACAGTGCGCAAAGTTGGCGAAGCCCCGTTATCAGTAACGGGCGAACAACGGCTGCTGCTGTACGCGATGTTGCAGGTCACGGTCGAGAAAATTCCTTACAAATGCATACCGTACCACATTGTATGCAAACGTTCGACAGTCTGAACCTTTTCAAGTGTTCACATCACAAACTTGTAACTTTGAAGCAATTAGGGTTCACAAAATGGGAATTCTGAAAAAAAACCAAGAATCATTGGAAAAATTGTCTGAAATTCAGACACTGTTAGTAAAGTAGTTGTCTGATAACGTCAGCCCCCTAAGCCTGACTTTCTCTCAAATTGTTGTTGGGAAGGGAAATGCTGTGAGTTGTACAAACAAAAAACTGTTGAATTTAGAAGGGCGATGAGCTTTTATAATTCACGGCGGTCACTGAAGTCTTGCGAATTCCTGATTCCTGCACTACCTAGGTAGCATAAAACAACAAATAATAATGCATGTTGCAGTGAAAATATGAAGATGTGTGCTATAAACTATAGAATAATATAGAAAGAACACGTCGCGATACCATCCCCAAGTCAGAACAGGCTCGCAAACCACAAGCGCATCACTGACACCCGAATCTCACGGCCCCAGCTCTCTCGTTCCTCCCCGTTCGTTCATCAACTCGATCTGCCACACTACACGCGTCGCCTACCCTACGCCTTTGTTGCCACTCGGCTGTCCCTGGGTTACGTGCCCAAGCGTCGCCGAAGTAGTTCGCCTTCGCATCGAGGTGTGTCGCAGCAGTCGCAAGAGCTGTCGCACGACGACAGCGCGACGCTCGTAGCCGTAGCATCTCTTTCACCACCATGCGTTGTCGCGATGCACCATCGCTTCGACCATGCTGAGTGCCGCCCTAGTTGCCTCGCTTTACTACGAATCCCATCCGCACCGAGTTTCGCGCAGTAACCGTACGTTCCGCCATGGGGCGGCGCATGGCGGCGCTCCGATGCGCGCCGTGCGGTTGGAGGCGAGTCTTGGCCGGGGGGGTGCTGATGGCGCTCGCGCTGATTGCGCTCGATATCGCGACCGACTATGACGAGGACGACGATGCGGGCTTGCGACCACGTGGCCTGCTATTCGATGACCTGGATGATGGCGGCCCGGATGATCTCTGGACGTTGGAGACGAAGATGAGCCGTGGATGCGCCCCAGGGACGAGATCTAACGGTTGCGAGCGCGTGGACGCTGTAGTCGTTGCGGATGTGCGTGTCAGCTCCATGTGATTTCGCATCCCTCACCGTCATCCTTCTCCCCCCTTATGGCAGCATACGTTCCTCCATATGGCAGCATACGTTCCTCCATATGGCAGCATACGTTCCTCCATATGCCAGCATACGTTCCTCCATATGCCAGCATACGTTCCTCCATATGCCAGCATACGTTCCTCCATATGCCAGCATACGTTCCTCCATATGCCAGCATACGTTCCTCCATATGGCAGCATACGTTCCTCCATATGCCAGCATACGTTCCTCCATATGCCAGCATACGTTCCTCCATATGCCAGCATACGTTCCTCCATATGCCAGCATACGTTCCTCCATATGCCAGCATACGTTCCTCCATATGGCAGCATACGTTCCTCCATATGCCAGCATACGTTCCTCCAAATGCCAGCATACGTTCCTCCATATGCCAGCATACGTTCCTCCATATGCCAGCATACGTTCCTCCATATGCCAGCATACGTTCCTCCATACGCCAGCATACGTTCCTCTATATGCCAGCATACGTTCCTCCATATGCCAGCATACGTTCCTCCATATGCCAGCATACGTTCCTCCATGTGCCAGCATACGTTCCTCCATATGCCAGCATACGTTCCTCCATATGCCAGCATACGTTCCTCCATATGCCAGCATACGTTCCTCCATATGCCAGCATACGTTCCTCCATATGCCAGCACACGTTCCTCCATATGCCAGCATACCTTCCTCCATATGCCAGCATACCTTCCTCCATATGCCAGCATACCTTCCTCCATATGCCAGCATACCTTCCTCCATATGCCAGCATACCTTCCTCCATATGCCAGCATACCTTCCTCCATATGCCAGCATACCTTCCTCCATATGCCAGCATACCTTCCTCCATATGCCAGCATACCTTCCTCCATATGCCAGCATACCTTCCTCCATATGCCAGCATACCTTCCTCCATATGCCAGCATACCTTCCTCCATATGCCAGCATACCTTCCTCCATATGCCAGCATACCTTCCTCCATATGCCAGCATACCTTCCTCCATATGCCAGCATACCTTCCTCCATATGCCAGCATACCTTCCTCCATATGCCAGCATACCTTCCTCCATATGCCAGCATACCTTCCTCCATATGCCAGCATACCTTCCTCCATATGCCAGCATACCTTCCTCCATATGCCAGCATACCTTCCTCCATATGCCAGCATACCTTCCTCCATATGCCAGCATACCTTCCTCCATATGCCAGCATACCTTCCTCCATATGCCAGCATACCTTCCTCCATATGCCAGCATACCTTCCTCCATATGCCAGCATACCTTCCTCCATATGCCAGCATACCTTCCTCCATATGCCAGCATACCTTCCTCCATATGCCAGCATACCTTCCTCCATATGCCAGCATACCTTCCTCCATATGCCAGCATACCTTCCTCCATATGCCAGCATACCTTCCTCCATATGCCAGCATACCTTCCTCCATATGCCAGCATACCTTCCTCCATATGCCAGCATACCTTCCTCCATATGCCAGCATACCTTCCTCCATATGCCAGCATACCTTCCTCCATATGCCAGCATACCTTCCTCCATATGCCAGCATACCTTCCTCCATATGCCAGCATACCTTCCTCCATATGCCAGCATACCTTCCTCCATATGCCAGCATACCTTCCTCCATATGCCAGCATACCTTCCTCCATATGCCAGCATACCTTCCTCCATATGCCAGCATACCTTCCTCCATATGCCAGCATACCTTCCTCCATATGCCAGCATACCTTCCTCCATATGCCAGCATACCTTCCTCCATATGCCAGCATACCTTCCTCCATATGCCAGCATACCTTCCTCCATATGCCAGCATACCTTCCTCCATATGCCAGCATACCTTCCTCCATATGCCAGCATACCTTCCTCCATATGCCAGCATACCTTCCTCCATATGCCAGCATACCTTCCTCCATATGCCAGCATACCTTCCTCCATATGCCAGCATACCTTCCTCCATATGCCAGCATACCTTCCTCCATATGCCAGCATACCTTCCTCCATATGCCAGCATACCTTCCTCCATATGCCAGCATACCTTCCTCCATATGCCAGCATACCTTCCTCCATATGCCAGCATACCTTCCTCCATATGCCAGCATACCTTCCTCCATATGCCAGCATACCTTCCTCCATATGCCAGCATACCTTCCTCCATATGCCAGCATACCTTCCTCCATATGCCAGCATACCTTCCTCCATATGCCAGCATACCTTCCTCCATATGCCAGCATACCTTCCTCCATATGCCAGCATACCTTCCTCCATATGCCAGCATACCTTCCTCCATATGCCAGCATACCTTCCTCCATATGCCAGCATACCTTCCTCCATATGCCAGCATACCTTCCTCCATATGCCAGCATACCTTCCTCCATATGCCAGCATACCTTCCTCCATATGCCAGCATACCTTCCTCCATATGCCAGCATACCTTCCTCCATATGCCAGCATACCTTCCTCCATATGCCAGCATACCTTCCTCCATATGCCAGCATACCTTCCTCCATATGCCAGCATACCTTCCTCCATATGCCAGCATACCTTCCTCCATATGCCAGCATACCTTCCTCCATATGCCAGCATACCTTCCTCCATATGCCAGCATACCTTCCTCCATATGCCAGCATACCTTCCTCCATATGCCAGCATACCTTCCTCCATATGCCAGCATACCTTCCTCCATATGCCAGCATACCTTCCTCCATATGCCAGCATACCTTCCTCCATATGCCAGCATACCTTCCTCCATATGCCAGCATACCTTCCTCCATATGCCAGCATACCTTCCTCCATATGCCAGCATACCTTCCTCCATATGCCAGCATACCTTCCTCCATATGCCAGCATACCTTCCTCCATATGCCAGCATACCTTCCTCCATATGCCAGCATACCTTCCTCCATATGCCAGCATACCTTCCTCCATATGCCAGCATACCTTCCTCCATATGCCAGCATACCTTCCTCCATATGCCAGCATACCTTCCTCCATATGCCAGCATACCTTCCTCCATATGCCAGCATACCTTCCTCCATATGCCAGCATACCTTCCTCCATATGCCAGCATACCTTCCTCCATATGCCAGCATACCTTCCTCCATATGCCAGCATACCTTCCTCCATATGCCAGCATACCTTCCTCCATATGCCAGCATACCTTCCTCCATATGCCAGCATACCTTCCTCCATATGCCAGCATACCTTCCTCCATATGCCAGCATACCTTCCTCCATATGCCAGCATACCTTCCTCCATATGCCAGCATACCTTCCTCCATATGCCAGCATACCTTCCTCCATATGCCAGCATACCTTCCTCCATATGCCAGCATACCTTCCTCCATATGCCAGCATACCTTCCTCCATATGCCAGCATACCTTCCTCCATATGCCAGCATACCTTCCTCCATATGCCAGCATACCTTCCTCCATATGCCAGCATACCTTCCTCCATATGCCAGCATACCTTCCTCCATATGCCAGCATACCTTCCTCCATATGCCAGCATACCTTCCTCCATATGCCAGCATACCTTCCTCCATATGCCAGCATACCTTCCTCCATATGCCAGCATACCTTCCTCCATATGCCAGCATACCTTCCTCCATATGCCAGCATACCTTCCTCCATATGCCAGCATACCTTCCTCCATATGCCAGCATACCTTCCTCCATATGCCAGCATACCTTCCTCCATATGCCAGCATACCTTCCTCCATATGCCAGCATACCTTCCTCCATATGCCAGCATACCTTCCTCCATATGCCAGCATACCTTCCTCCATATGCCAGCATACCTTCCTCCATATGCCAGCATACCTTCCTCCATATGCCAGCATACCTTCCTCCATATGCCAGCATACCTTCCTCCATATGCCAGCATACCTTCCTCCATATGCCAGCATACCTTCCTCCATATGCCAGCATACCTTCCTCCATATGCCAGCATACCTTCCTCCATATGCCAGCATACCTTCCTCCATATGCCAGCATACCTTCCTCCATATGCCAGCATACCTTCCTCCATATGCCAGCATACCTTCCTCCATATGCCAGCATACCTTCCTCCATATGCCAGCATACCTTCCTCCATATGCCAGCATACCTTCCTCCATATGCCAGCATACCTTCCTCCATATGCCAGCATACCTTCCTCCATATGCCAGCATACCTTCCTCCATATGCCAGCATACCTTCCTCCATATGCCAGCATACCTTCCTCCATATGCCAGCATACCTTCCTCCATATGCCAGCATACCTTCCTCCATATGCCAGCATACCTTCCTCCATATGCCAGCATACCTTCCTCCATATGCCAGCATACCTTCCTCCATATGCCAGCATACCTTCCTCCATATGCCAGCATACCTTCCTCCATATGCCAGCATACCTTCCTCCATATGCCAGCATACCTTCCTCCATATGCCAGCATACCTTCCTCCATATGCCAGCATACCTTCCTCCATATGCCAGCATACCTTCCTCCATATGCCAGCATACCTTCCTCCATATGCCAGCATACCTTCCTCCATATGCCAGCATACCTTCCTCCATATGCCAGCATACCTTCCTCCATATGCCAGCATACCTTCCTCCATATGCCAGCATACCTTCCTCCATATGCCAGCATACCTTCCTCCATATGCCAGCATACCTTCCTCCATATGCCAGCATACCTTCCTCCATATGCCAGCATACCTTCCTCCATATGCCAGCATACCTTCCTCCATATGCCAGCATACCTTCCTCCATATGCCAGCATACCTTCCTCCATATGCCAGCATACCTTCCTCCATATGCCAGCATACCTTCCTCCATATGCCAGCATACCTTCCTCCATATGCCAGCATACCTTCCTCCATATGCCAGCATACCTTCCTCCATATGCCAGCATACCTTCCTCCATATGCCAGCATACCTTCCTCCATATGCCAGCATACCTTCCTCCATATGCCAGCATACCTTCCTCCATATGCCAGCATACCTTCCTCCATATGCCAGCATACCTTCCTCCATATGCCAGCATACCTTCCTCCATATGCCAGCATACCTTCCTCCATATGCCAGCATACCTTCCTCCATATGCCAGCATACCTTCCTCCATATGCCAGCATACCTTCCTCCATATGCCAGCATACCTTCCTCCATATGCCAGCATACCTTCCTCCATATGCCAGCATACCTTCCTCCATATGCCAGCATACCTTCCTCCATATGCCAGCATACCTTCCTCCATATGCCAGCATACCTTCCTCCATATGCCAGCATACCTTCCTCCATATGCCAGCATACCTTCCTCCATATGCCAGCATACCTTCCTCCATATGCCAGCATACCTTCCTCCATATGCCAGCATACCTTCCTCCATATGCCAGCATACCTTCCTCCATATGCCAGCATACCTTCCTCCATATGCCAGCATACCTTCCTCCATATGCCAGCATACCTTCCTCCATATGCCAGCATACCTTCCTCCATATGCCAGCATACCTTCCTCCATATGCCAGCATACCTTCCTCCATATGCCAGCATACCTTCCTCCATATGCCAGCATACCTTCCTCCATATGCCAGCATACCTTCCTCCATATGCCAGCATACCTTCCTCCATATGCCAGCATACCTTCCTCCATATGCCAGCATACCTTCCTCCATATGCCAGCATACCTTCCTCCATATGCCAGCATACCTTCCTCCATATGCCAGCATACCTTCCTCCATATGCCAGCATACCTTCCTCCATATGCCAGCATACCTTCCTCCATATGCCAGCATACCTTCCTCCATATGCCAGCATACCTTCCTCCATATGCCAGCATACCTTCCTCCATATGCCAGCATACCTTCCTCCATATGCCAGCATACCTTCCTCCATATGCCAGCATACCTTCCTCCATATGCCAGCATACCTTCCTCCATATGCCAGCATACCTTCCTCCATATGCCAGCATACCTTCCTCCATATGCCAGCATACCTTCCTCCATATGCCAGCATACCTTCCTCCATATGCCAGCATACCTTCCTCCATATGCCAGCATACCTTCCTCCATATGCCAGCATACCTTCCTCCATATGCCAGCATACCTTCCTCCATATGCCAGCATACCTTCCTCCATATGCCAGCATACCTTCCTCCATATGCCAGCATACCTTCCTCCATATGCCAGCATACCTTCCTCCATATGCCAGCATACCTTCCTCCATATGCCAGCATACCTTCCTCCATATGCCAGCATACCTTCCTCCATATGCCAGCATACCTTCCTCCATATGCCAGCATACCTTCCTCCATATGCCAGCATACCTTCCTCCATATGCCAGCATACCTTCCTCCATATGCCAGCATACCTTCCTCCATATGCCAGCATACCTTCCTCCATATGCCAGCATACCTTCCTCCATATGCCAGCATACCTTCCTCCATATGCCAGCATACCTTCCTCCATATGCCAGCATACCTTCCTCCATATGCCAGCATACCTTCCTCCATATGCCAGCATACCTTCCTCCATATGCCAGCATACCTTCCTCCATATGCCAGCATACCTTCCTCCATATGCCAGCATACCTTCCTCCATATGCCAGCATACCTTCCTCCATATGCCAGCATACCTTCCTCCATATGCCAGCATACCTTCCTCCATATGCCAGCATACCTTCCTCCATATGCCAGCATACCTTCCTCCATATGCCAGCATACCTTCCTCCATATGCCAGCATACCTTCCTCCATATGCCAGCATACCTTCCTCCATATGCCAGCATACCTTCCTCCATATGCCAGCATACCTTCCTCCATATGCCAGCATACCTTCCTCCATATGCCAGCATACCTTCCTCCATATGCCAGCATACCTTCCTCCATATGCCAGCATACCTTCCTCCATATGCCAGCATACCTTCCTCCATATGCCAGCATACCTTCCTCCATATGCCAGCATACCTTCCTCCATATGCCAGCATACCTTCCTCCATATGCCAGCATACCTTCCTCCATATGCCAGCATACCTTCCTCCATATGCCAGCATACCTTCCTCCATATGCCAGCATACCTTCCTCCATATGCCAGCATACCTTCCTCCATATGCCAGCATACCTTCCTCCATATGCCAGCATACCTTCCTCCATATGCCAGCATACCTTCCTCCATATGCCAGCATACCTTCCTCCATATGCCAGCATACCTTCCTCCATATGCCAGCATACCTTCCTCCATATGCCAGCATACCTTCCTCCATATGCCAGCATACCTTCCTCCATATGCCAGCATACCTTCCTCCATATGCCAGCATACCTTCCTCCATATGCCAGCATACCTTCCTCCATATGCCAGCATACCTTCCTCCATATGCCAGCATACCTTCCTCCATATGCCAGCATACCTTCCTCCATATGCCAGCATACCTTCCTCCATATGCCAGCATACCTTCCTCCATATGCCAGCATACCTTCCTCCATATGCCAGCATACCTTCCTCCATATGCCAGCATACCTTCCTCCATATGCCAGCATACCTTCCTCCATATGCCAGCATACCTTCCTCCATATGCCAGCATACCTTCCTCCATATGCCAGCATACCTTCCTCCATATGCCAGCATACCTTCCTCCATATGCCAGCATACCTTCCTCCATATGCCAGCATACCTTCCTCCATATGCCAGCATACCTTCCTCCATATGCCAGCATACCTTCCTCCATATGCCAGCATACCTTCCTCCATATGCCAGCATACCTTCCTCCATATGCCAGCATACCTTCCTCCATATGCCAGCATACCTTCCTCCATATGCCAGCATACCTTCCTCCATATGCCAGCATACCTTCCTCCATATGCCAGCATACCTTCCTCCATATGCCAGCATACCTTCCTCCATATGCCAGCATACCTTCCTCCATATGCCAGCATACCTTCCTCCATATGCCAGCATACCTTCCTCCATATGCCAGCATACCTTCCTCCATATGCCAGCATACCTTCCTCCATATGCCAGCATACCTTCCTCCATATGCCAGCATACCTTCCTCCATATGCCAGCATACCTTCCTCCATATGCCAGCATACCTTCCTCCATATGCCAGCATACCTTCCTCCATATGCCAGCATACCTTCCTCCATATGCCAGCATACCTTCCTCCATATGCCAGCATACCTTCCTCCATATGCCAGCATACCTTCCTCCATATGCCAGCATACCTTCCTCCATATGCCAGCATACCTTCCTCCATATGCCAGCATACCTTCCTCCATATGCCAGCATACCTTCCTCCATATGCCAGCATACCTTCCTCCATATGCCAGCATACCTTCCTCCATATGCCAGCATACCTTCCTCCATATGCCAGCATACCTTCCTCCATATGCCAGCATACCTTCCTCCATATGCCAGCATACCTTCCTCCATATGCCAGCATACCTTCCTCCATATGCCAGCATACCTTCCTCCATATGCCAGCATACCTTCCTCCATATGCCAGCATACCTTCCTCCATATGCCAGCATACCTTCCTCCATATGCCAGCATACCTTCCTCCATATGCCAGCATACCTTCCTCCATATGCCAGCATACCTTCCTCCATATGCCAGCATACCTTCCTCCATATGCCAGCATACCTTCCTCCATATGCCAGCATACCTTCCTCCATATGCCAGCATACCTTCCTCCATATGCCAGCATACCTTCCTCCATATGCCAGCATACCTTCCTCCATATGCCAGCATACCTTCCTCCATATGCCAGCATACCTTCCTCCATATGCCAGCATACCTTCCTCCATATGCCAGCATACCTTCCCCCATACCTTCCCCCATATGCCAGCATACCTTCCCCCATATGCCAGCATACCTTCCTCCATATGCCAGCATACCTTCCTCCATATGCCAGCATACCTTCCTCCATATGCCAGCATACCTTCCTCCATATGCCAGCATACCTTCCTCCATATGCCAGCATACCTTCCTCCATATGCCAGCATACCTTCCTCCATATGCCAGCATACCTTCCTCCATATGCCAGCATACCTTCCTCCATATGCCAGCATACCTTCCTCCATATGCCAGCATACCTTCCTCCATATGCCAGCATACCTTCCTCCATATGCCAGCATACCTTCCTCCATATGCCAGCATACCTTCCTCCATATGCCAGCATACCTTCCTCCATATGCCAGCATACCTTCCTCCATATGCCAGCATACCTTCCTCCATATGCCAGCATACCTTCCTCCATATGCCAGCATACCTTCCTCCATATGCCAGCATACCTTCCTCCATATGCCAGCATACCTTCCTCCATATGCCAGCATACCTTCCTCCATATGCCAGCATACCTTCCTCCATATGCCAGCATACCTTCCTCCATATGCCAGCATACCTTCCTCCATATGCCAGCATACCTTCCTCCATATGCCAGCATACCTTCCTCCATATGCCAGCATACCTTCCTCCATATGCCAGCATACCTTCCTCCATATGCCAGCATACCTTCCTCCATATGCCAGCATACCTTCCTCCATATGCCAGCATACCTTCCTCCATATGCCAGCATACCTTCCTCCATATGCCAGCATACCTTCCTCCATATGCCAGCATACCTTCCTCCATATGCCAGCATACCTTCCTCCATATGCCAGCATACCTTCCTCCATATGCCAGCATACCTTCCTCCATATGCCAGCATACCTTCCTCCATATGCCAGCATACCTTCCTCCATATGCCAGCATACCTTCCTCCATATGCCAGCATACCTTCCTCCATATGCCAGCATACCTTCCTCCATATGCCAGCATACCTTCCTCCATATGCCAGCATACCTTCCTCCATATGCCAGCATACCTTCCTCCATATGCCAGCATACCTTCCTCCATATGCCAGCATACCTTCCTCCATATGCCAGCATACCTTCCTCCATATGCCAGCATACCTTCCTCCATATGCCAGCATACCTTCCTCCATATGCCAGCATACCTTCCTCCATATGCCAGCATACCTTCCTCCATATGCCAGCATACCTTCCTCCATATGCCAGCATACCTTCCTCCATATGCCAGCATACCTTCCTCCATATGCCAGCATACCTTCCTCCATATGCCAGCATACCTTCCTCCATATGCCAGCATACCTTCCTCCATATGCCAGCATACCTTCCTCCATATGCCAGCATACCTTCCTCCATATGCCAGCATACCTTCCTCCATATGCCAGCATACCTTCCTCCATATGCCAGCATACCTTCCTCCATATGCCAGCATACCTTCCTCCATATGCCAGCATACCTTCCTCCATATGCCAGCATACCTTCCTCCATATGCCAGCATACCTTCCTCCATATGCCAGCATACCTTCCTCCATATGCCAGCATACCTTCCTCCATATGCCAGCATACCTTCCTCCATATGCCAGCATACCTTCCTCCATATGCCAGCATACCTTCCTCCATATGCCAGCATACCTTCCTCCATATGCCAGCATACCTTCCTCCATATGCCAGCATACCTTCCTCCATATGCCAGCATACCTTCCTCCATATGCCAGCATACCTTCCTCCATATGCCAGCATACCTTCCTCCATATGCCAGCATACCTTCCTCCATATGCCAGCATACCTTCCTCCATATGCCAGCATACCTTCCTCCATATGCCAGCATACCTTCCTCCATATGCCAGCATACCTTCCTCCATATGCCAGCATACCTTCCTCCATATGCCAGCATACCTTCCTCCATATGCCAGCATACCTTCCTCCATATGCCAGCATACCTTCCTCCATATGCCAGCATACCTTCCTCCATATGCCAGCATACCTTCCTCCATATGCCAGCATACCTTCCTCCATATGCCAGCATACCTTCCTCCATATGCCAGCATACCTTCCCCCATACCTTCCCCCATATGCCAGCATACCTTCCCCCATATGCCAGCATACCTTCCTCCATATGCCAGCATACCTTCCTCCATATGCCAGCATACCTTCCTCCATATGCCAGCATACCTTCCTCCATATGCCAGCATACCTTCCTCCATATGCCAGCATACCTTCCTCCATATGCCAGCATACCTTCCTCCATATGCCAGCATACCTTCCTCCATATGCCAGCATACCTTCCTCCATATGCCAGCATACCTTCCTCCATATGCCAGCATACCTTCCTCCATATGCCAGCATACCTTCCTCCATATGCCAGCATACCTTCCTCCATATGCCAGCATACCTTCCTCCATATGCCAGCATACCTTCCTCCATATGCCAGCATACCTTCCTCCATATGCCAGCATACCTTCCTCCATATGCCAGCATACCTTCCTCCATATGCCAGCATACCTTCCTCCATATGCCAGCATACCTTCCTCCATATGCCAGCATACCTTCCTCCATATGCCAGCATACCTTCCTCCATATGCCAGCATACCTTCCTCCATATGCCAGCATACCTTCCTCCATATGCCAGCATACCTTCCTCCATATGCCAGCATACCTTCCTCCATATGCCAGCATACCTTCCTCCATATGCCAGCATACCTTCCTCCATATGCCAGCATACCTTCCTCCATATGCCAGCATACCTTCCTCCATATGCCAGCATACCTTCCTCCATATGCCAGCATACCTTCCTCCATATGCCAGCATACCTTCCTCCATATGCCAGCATACCTTCCTCCATATGCCAGCATACCTTCCTCCATATGCCAGCATACCTTCCTCCATATGCCAGCATACCTTCCTCCATATGCCAGCATACCTTCCTCCATATGCCAGCATACCTTCCTCCATATGCCAGCATACCTTCCTCCATATGCCAGCATACCTTCCTCCATATGCCAGCATACCTTCCTCCATATGCCAGCATACCTTCCTCCATATGCCAGCATACCTTCCTCCATATGCCAGCATACCTTCCTCCATATGCCAGCATACCTTCCTCCATATGCCAGCATACCTTCCTCCATATGCCAGCATACCTTCCTCCATATGCCAGCATACCTTCCTCCATATGCCAGCATACCTTCCTCCATATGCCAGCATACCTTCCTCCATATGCCAGCATACCTTCCTCCATATGCCAGCATACCTTCCTCCATATGCCAGCATACCTTCCTCCATATGCCAGCATACCTTCCTCCATATGCCAGCATACCTTCCTCCATATGCCAGCATACCTTCCTCCATATGCCAGCATACCTTCCTCCATATGCCAGCATACCTTCCTCCATATGCCAGCATACCTTCCTCCATATGCCAGCATACCTTCCTCCATATGCCAGCATACCTTCCTCCATATGCCAGCATACCTTCCTCCATATGCCAGCATACCTTCCTCCATATGCCAGCATACCTTCCTCCATATGCCAGCATACCTTCCTCCATATGCCAGCATACCTTCCTCCATATGCCAGCATACCTTCCTCCATATGCCAGCATACCTTCCTCCATATGCCAGCATACCTTCCTCCATATGCCAGCATACCTTCCTCCATATGCCAGCATACCTTCCTCCATATGCCAGCATACCTTCCTCCATATGCCAGCATACCTTCCTCCATATGCCAGCATACCTTCCTCCATATGCCAGCATACCTTCCTCCATATGCCAGCATACCTTCCTCCATATGCCAGCATACCTTCCTCCATATGCCAGCATACCTTCCTCCATATGCCAGCATACCTTCCTCCATATGCCAGCATACCTTCCTCCATATGCCAGCATACCTTCCTCCATATGCCAGCATACCTTCCTCCATATGCCAGCATACCTTCCTCCATATGCCAGCATACCTTCCTCCATATGCCAGCATACCTTCCTCCATATGCCAGCATACCTTCCTCCATATGCCAGCATACCTTCCTCCATATGCCAGCATACCTTCCTCCATATGCCAGCATACCTTCCTCCATATGCCAGCATACCTTCCTCCATATGCCAGCATACCTTCCTCCATATGCCAGCATACCTTCCTCCATATGCCAGCATACCTTCCTCCATATGCCAGCATACCTTCCTCCATATGCCAGCATACCTTCCTCCATATGCCAGCATACCTTCCTCCATATGCCAGCATACCTTCCTCCATATGCCAGCATACCTTCCTCCATATGCCAGCATACCTTCCTCCATATGCCAGCATACCTTCCTCCATATGCCAGCATACCTTCCTCCATATGCCAGCATACCTTCCTCCATATGCCAGCATACCTTCCTCCATATGCCAGCATACCTTCCTCCATATGCCAGCATACCTTCCTCCATATGCCAGCATACCTTCCTCCATATGCCAGCATACCTTCCTCCATATGCCAGCATACCTTCCTCCATATGCCAGCATACCTTCCTCCATATGCCAGCATACCTTCCTCCATATGCCAGCATACCTTCCTCCATATGCCAGCATACCTTCCTCCATATGCCAGCATACCTTCCTCCATATGCCAGCATACCTTCCTCCATATGCCAGCATACCTTCCTCCATATGCCAGCATACCTTCCTCCATATGCCAGCATACCTTCCTCCATATGCCAGCATACCTTCCTCCATATGCCAGCATACCTTCCTCCATATGCCAGCATACCTTCCTCCATATGCCAGCATACCTTCCTCCATATGCCAGCATACCTTCCTCCATATGCCAGCATACCTTCCTCCATATGCCAGCATACCTTCCTCCATATGCCAGCATACCTTCCTCCATATGCCAGCATACCTTCCTCCATATGCCAGCATACCTTCCTCCATATGCCAGCATACCTTCCTCCATATGCCAGCATACCTTCCTCCATATGCCAGCATACCTTCCTCCATATGCCAGCATACCTTCCTCCATATGCCAGCATACCTTCCTCCATATGCCAGCATACCTTCCTCCATATGCCAGCATACCTTCCTCCATATGCCAGCATACCTTCCTCCATATGCCAGCATACCTTCCTCCATATGCCAGCATACCTTCCTCCATATGCCAGCATACCTTCCTCCATATGCCAGCATACCTTCCTCCATATGCCAGCATACCTTCCTCCATATGCCAGCATACCTTCCTCCATATGCCAGCATACCTTCCTCCATATGCCAGCATACCTTCCTCCATATGCCAGCATACCTTCCTCCATATGCCAGCATACCTTCCTCCATATGCCAGCATACCTTCCTCCATATGCCAGCATACCTTCCTCCATATGCCAGCATACCTTCCTCCATATGCCAGCATACCTTCCTCCATATGCCAGCATACCTTCCTCCATATGCCAGCATACCTTCCTCCATATGCCAGCATACCTTCCTCCATATGCCAGCATACCTTCCTCCATATGCCAGCATACCTTCCTCCATATGCCAGCATACCTTCCTCCATATGCCAGCATACCTTCCTCCATATGCCAGCATACCTTCCTCCATATGCCAGCATACCTTCCTCCATATGCCAGCATACCTTCCTCCATATGCCAGCATACCTTCCTCCATATGCCAGCATACCTTCCTCCATATGCCAGCATACCTTCCTCCATATGCCAGCATACCTTCCTCCATATGCCAGCATACCTTCCTCCATATGCCAGCATACCTTCCTCCATATGCCAGCATACCTTCCTCCATATGCCAGCATACCTTCCTCCATATGCCAGCATACCTTCCTCCATATGCCAGCATACCTTCCTCCATATGCCAGCATACCTTCCTCCATATGCCAGCATACCTTCCTCCATATGCCAGCATACCTTCCTCCATATGCCAGCATACCTTCCTCCATATGCCAGCATACCTTCCTCCATATGCCAGCATACCTTCCTCCATATGCCAGCATACCTTCCTCCATATGCCAGCATACCTTCCTCCATATGCCAGCATACCTTCCTCCATATGCCAGCATACCTTCCTCCATATGCCAGCATACCTCCTCCCCCATATGCCAGCATACCTTCCCCCATATGCCAGCATACCTTCCTCCATATGCCAGCATACCTTCCTCCATATGCCAGCATACCTTCCTCCATATGCCAGCATACCTTCCTCCATATGCCAGCATACCTTCCTCCATATGCCAGCATACCTTCCTCCATATGCCAGCATACCTTCCTCCATATGCCAGCATACCTTCCTCCATATGCCAGCATACCTTCCTCCATATGCCAGCATACCTTCCTCCATATGCCAGCATACCTTCCTCCATATGCCAGCATACCTTCCTCCATATGCCAGCATACCTTCCTCCATATGCCAGCATACCTTCCTCCATATGCCAGCATAACTTCCCCCATATGCCAGCATACCTTCCTCCATATGCCAGCATACCTTCCTCCATATGCCAGCATACCTTCCTCCATATGCCAGCATACCTTCCTCCATATGCCAGCATACCTTCCTCCATATGCCAGCATACCTTCCTCCATATGCCAGCATACCTCCCTCCTATATGCCAGCATACCTTCCTCCATATGCCACGATACCTTCCTCCATATGCCACCATACCTTCCTCCATATGCCAGCATACCTTCCTCCCCTTCCGCCTCCGCTCGCCCACTCCACTCTGTCCCGCGCCATTCTCTCCCGCGCATTCCTCGCGTTCGTTTCTCTCATCTCGCGTACTCATTTCGTCCACACTCGTCGCGCAGGGCGAGCTGGGCGAGCGGGTGCACGCGGTGTGCGCGGCGTCCGCCATGACGGCGCTGAGCACGCTGCTGACGCTCGCCGTGTGGCCGTCCGACCGCCACATGCCGCACGTCCGCTTCTCCTCCCACCTCTTCTCCCTCACGCGCCGCCAGC